>JASANE010016935.1:0-21040 GCA_030248225.1 Trileptium ribeirensis
TTTTGTCATGTTCTTCGTTCAGTTACGTACTGCTACTTAAAATTAAATGATGGATTAACTTTTGCTGCTCCTGCTGTAAAGGACCCTACATTGTAAATACGACCAGTCAAATTTTTAGTATTGAGTTGTAACTTCGGATTGGGGACTCACACTGACAATTCTAGCAGGTTCGCATACTTCGCTCACTGCAATCTCTGTTTGTGGCCAGCACAGCTTAGGGATTAAATGAAGGATTAACGTTGACTGCTCCTATCATAAAGGGCCTACATTGTAAATACGTTCAGTCAAATTTTAGTATTGAGTCGGAACTTTGGACTGGGCACTGACTTTGATATTTTTAGCAGGCTCGCATACTTCGCTCACTGCAATCTCTGTTTGTGGTCAAAACAACTTAAAATTAAATAATGGGTTAACATTTGCTGCTCCTGCTATAAATGACCCTACATTGTAAATACGACCAGTCAAATTTTCAAAATTCAGTTGCAACTTCGGACTGGGCACTCACATTGACAATTTAGCAGGTTCGCATACTTCGCTCACTGCAATCTCTGTTTGTGGCCAGCACATCTTAGGGATTAAATGAAGGATTAACGTTGACTGCTCCTACCATAAAGTGGCCTACATTGTAAATACGTTCAGTCAAATTTTTTAGTATTGAGTCGGCACTTTGGACTCGGCAATGCTAGCAGGCTCGCAAACTTCGCTCACTACAATAGCTGTTTGTGGAAAAAACAACTTAAAATTAAATGATGGATTAACTTTTGTTGCTCCACTGTAAAGTACCCTACATTGTAAATACGTTCAGTCAAATTTTTCATACTCATTCGGAACTTCGGACTGGGCACTCACATTGATATTTCTAGCAGGCTCGCACACTTCGCTCACTGCAATCTCTGTTTGTGGCCAGCACAGCTTAGGGATTAAATGAAGGCTTAACGTTAACTGCTCCTACCATAAAGTGGCCTACATTGTAAATACGTTCAGTCAAATTTTTAGTATTGAGTCGGCACTTCGGACTGGGCACTCACATTGATATTTCTAGCAGGTTCGCATACTTCGCTGACTACAATCGCTGTTTGTGGTCAAAACAACTTAAAATTAAATAATGGGTTAACATTTGCTGCTCCTGCTATAAATGACCCTACATTGTAAATACGACCAGTCAAATTTTTAGAATTCAGTTGCAACTTCGGACTAGGACACTCACATTGACAATTCTAGCAGGTTCGCATACTTCGCTCACTGCAATCTCTGTTTGTGGCCAGCACAGCTTCGGGATTAAATGAAGGATTAACGTTGACTGCTCCTACCATAAAGTGGCCTACATTGTAAATACGTTCAGTCAAATTTTTAGTATTGAGTCGGCACTTTGGACTCGGCAATGCTAGCAGGCTCGCATACTTCAGGCTGACTACAATAGCTGTTTGTGGTTAAAACAACTTAAAATTAAATGATGGATTAACTTTACTGCTCCACTGTAAAGACCCTACATTGTACATACGTTTAGTCAAATGTTTCTTATTGAGTCGGAACTTCGGACTGGGCACTCACATTGATATTTCTAGCAGGCTCGCATGCTTCGCTCACCGCAATCTTTGTTTGTGGCCAGCACAGCTTCGGGATTAAATGAAGGATTAACGTTGACTGCTCCTACCATAAAGTGGCCTACATTGTAAATACGTTTAGTCAAATTTTTAGTATTGAGTCGGCACTTTGGACTCGGCAATGCTAGCAGGCTCGCATACTTCGCTGACTACAATCGCTGTTTGTGGTCAAAACAACTTAAAATTAAATAATGGGTTAACTTTTGCTGCTCCACTGTAAAGTACCCTACATTGTAAATACGTTCAGCCAAATTTTCAGTATTGAGTCGGAACTTCGGACTGGGACTCACATTGATATTTCTAGCAGGTTCGCATACTTCGCTGACTACAATCGCTGTTTGTGGTCAAAACAACGTAAAATTAAATGATCGGGTTAACTTTTGCTGCTCTTGCTATAAAGGGCCCTACATTGTAAATACGACCAGTCAGATTTTTAGAATTGAGGTGCAACTTCGGACTGGGCACTCATATTGACAATTCTAGCAGGTTTGCATACTTCGCTTACTGCAATCTCTGTTTCTAGCCAACACAGCTTAGGGATTAAATGAAGGATTAACATTGACTGCTCCTACTATAAAGTACCCTACATTGTGAATATGTTCAGTCAAATTTTTAGTATTGAGTCGGAACTTCGGACTGGGCACTCACATTGATATTTCTAGCAGGTTCGCATACTTCGCTGACTACAATCGCTGTTTGTGGTCAAAACAACGTAAAATTAAATGATGGGTTAACTTTTGCTGCTCTTGCTATAAAGGGCCCTACATTGTAAATACGACCAGTCAGATTTTTAGAAGTGAGGTGCAACTTCGGACTGGGCACTCATATTGACAATTCTAGCAGGTTTGCATACTTCGCTTACTGCAATCTCTGTTTCTAGCCAACACAGCTTAGGGATTAAATGAAGGATTAACATTTGACTGCTCCTACTATAAAGTACCCTACATTGTGAAGATATGTTCAGTCAAATTTTTAGTATTGAGTCGGGAACTTCGGACTGGGCACTCACATTGATATTTCTAGCAGGTTCGCATACTTCGCTGATCTACAATCGCTGTTTGTGGTCAAAACAACGTAAAATTAAATGATGGGTTAACTTTTGCTGCTCTTGCTATAAAGGGCCCTACATTGTAAATACGACCAGTCAGATTTTTAGAATTGAGGTGCAACTTCGGACTGGGCACTCATATTGACAATTCTAGAGCAGGTTTGCGATATCTTCGCTTACTGCAATCTCTGTTTCTAGCCAACACAGCTTAGGGATTAAATGAAGGATTAACATTGACTGCTCCTACTATAAAGTACCCCTACATTGTAAATATCGTCCAGTCAAATTTTTAGTATTGACCTTGTAACTTCGGACTGGGCACTCAGCACTGACAATTCTAGCAGGTTCGCATACTTTCGCTCACTGCAATCTCTGTTTGCTGGCCAGCACATCTTAGGGATTAAATGAAGGATTAACGTTGACTGCTCCTACCATAAAGTGGCCTACATTGTAAATACGTTCAGTCAAATTTTTAGTATTGAGTCGGAACTTCGGACTGGGCACTCACATTGATATTTCTAGCAGGTTCGCATACTTTCGCTGACTACAATCGCTGTTTGTGGTCAAAACAACGTAAAATTAAATGATGGGTTAACTTTTGCTGCTCTTGCTATAAAGGGCCCTACATTGTAAATACGACCAGTCAGATTTTTAAAGAAATCGAGGTGCAACTTCGGACTGGGCACTCATATTGACAATTCTAGCAGGTTTGCATACTTCGCTTACTGCAATCTCTGTTTCTAGCCAACACAGCTTAGGGATTAAATGAAGGATTAACGTTGACTGCTCATACCATAAAGTGGCCTACATTGTAAATATGTTCAGTCAAATTTTTAGTATTGAGTCGGCACTTTGGACTCGGCAATGCTAGCAGGCTCGCATACTTCGCTGACTACAATCGCTGTTTGTGGTCAAAACAGCTTAAAATTAAATGATGGATTAACTTTTGCTGCTCCACTGTAAAGTACCCTACATTGTAAATACGTTCAGCCAAATTTTCAGTATTGAGTCGGAACTTCGGACTGGGAACTCACATTGATATTTCTAGCAGGTTCGCATACTTCGCTGACTACAATCGCTGTTTGTGGTCAAAACAACGTAAAATTAAATGATGGGTTAACTTTTGCTGCTCTTGCTATAAAGGGCCCTACATTGTAAATACGACCAGTCAGATTTTTAGAATTGAGGTGCAACTTCGGACTGGGCACTCATATTGACAATTCTAGCAGGTTTGCATACTTCGCTTACTGCAATCTCTGTTTCTAGCCAACACAGCTTAGGGATTAAATGAAGGATTAACATTGACTGCTCCTACTATAAAGTACCCTACATTGTGAATATGTTCAGTCAAATTTTTAGTATTGAGTCGGAACTTCGGACTGGGCACTCACATTGATATTTCTAGCAGGTTCGCATACTTCGCTGACTACAATCGCTGTTTGTGGTCAAAACAACGTAAAATTAAATGATGGGTTAACTTTTGCTGCTCTTGCTATAAAGGGCCCTACATTGTAAATACGACCAGTCAGATTTTTAGAATTGAGGTGCAACTTCGGACTGGGCACTCATATTGACAATTCTAGCAGGTTTGCATACTTCGCTTACTGCAATCTCTGTTTGTGGCTAGAACAGCTTAGGGATTAAATGAAGGATTAACGTTCTCTGCTCCTACTATAAAGTGCCCTACATTGTGAATAGGTTCAGTCAAATTTTTAGTATTGAGTCTGAACTTCGGACTGGGCACTCACATTGATATTTCCAGCAGGCTCGCATACTTCGGTGATTGCAATCGCTGTTTGTGGTCAAAACAACGTAAAATTAAATGATGGGTTAACTTTTGCTGCTCTTGCTATAAAGGGCCCTACATTGTAAATACGACCAGTCAGATTTTTAGAATTGAGGTGCAACTTCGGACTGGGCACTCATATTGACAATTCTAGCAGGTTTGCATACTTCGCTTACTGCAATCTCTGTTTCTAGCCAACACAGCTTAGGGATTAAATGAAGGATTAACATTGACTGCTCCTACTATAAAGTACCCTACATTGTGAATATGTTCAGTCAAATTTTTAGTATTGAGTCGGAACTTCGGACTGGGCACTCACATTGATATTTCTAGCAGGTTCGCATACTTCGCTGACTACAATCGCTGTTTGTGGTCAAAACAACGTAAAATTAAATGATGGGTTAACTTTTGCTGCTCTTGCTATAAAGGGCCCTACATTGTAAATACGACCAGTCAGATTTTTAGAATTGAGGTGCAACTTCGGACTGGGCACTCATATTGACAATTCTAGCAGGTTTGCATACTTCGCTTACTGCAATCTCTGTTTCTAGCCAACACAGCTTAGGGATTAAATGAAGGATTAACATTGACTGCTCCTACTATAAAGTACCCTACATTGTGAATATGTTCAGTCAAATTTTTAGTATTGAGTTGTAACTTCGGATTGGGCACTCACACTGACAATTCTAGCAGGTTCGCATACTTCGCTCACTGCAATCTCTGTTTGTGGCCAGCACATCTTAGGGATTAAATGAAGGATTAACGTTGACTGCTCCTACCATAAAGTGGCCTACATTGTAAATACGTTCAGTCAAATTTTTAGTATTGAGTCGGAACTTCGGACTGGGCACTCACATTGATATTTCTAGCAGGTTCGCATACTTCGCTGACTACAATCGCTGTTTGTGGTCAAAACAACTTAAAATTAAATAATGGGTTAACATTTGCTGCTCCTGCTATAAATGACCCTACATTGTAAATACGACCAGTCAAATTTTTAGAATTGAGTTGCAACTTCGGACTGGGCACTCACATTGACAATTCTAGCAGGTTCGCATACTTCGCTCACTGCAATCTCTGTTTGTGGCCAGCACATCTTAGGGATTAAATGAAGGATTAACGTTGACTGCTCCTACCATAAAGTGGCCTACATTGTAAATACGTTCAGTCAAATTTTTAGTATTGAGTCGGCACTTTGGACTCGGCAATGCTAGCAGGCTCGCATACTTCGCTGACTACAATAGCTGTTTGTGGTTAAAACAACTTAAAATTAAATGATGGATTAACTTTTGCTGCTCCACTGTAAAGTACCCTACATTGTAAATACGTTCAGTCAAATTTTTAGTATTGAGTCGGAACTTCGGACTGGGCACTCACATTGATATTTCTAGCAGGCTCGCACACTTCGCTCACTGCAATCTCTGTTTGTGGCCAGCACAGCTTAGGGATTAAATGAAGGATTAACGTCGACTGCTCCTACCATAAAGTGGCCTACATTGTAAATACGTTCAGTCAAATTTTTAGTATTGAGTCGGAACTTCGGACTGGGCACTCACATTGATATTTCTAGCAGGTTCGCATACTTCGCTGACTACAATCGCTGTTTGTGGTCAAAACAACTTAAAATTAAATAATGGGTTAACATTTGCTGCTCCTGCTATAAATGACCCTACATTGTAAATACGACCAGTCAAATTTTTAGAATTCAGTTGCAACTTCGGACTGGGCACTCACATTGACAATTCTAGCAGGTTCGCATACTTCGCTCACTGCAATCTCTGTTTGTGGCCAGCACATCTTAGGGATTAAATGAAGGATTAACGTTGACTGCTCCTACCATAAAGTGGCCTACATTTTAAATACGTTCAGTCAAATTTTTAGTATTGAGTCGGCACTTTGGACTCGGCAATGCTAGCAGGCTCGCATACTTCGCTGACTACAATAGCTGTTTGTGGTTAAAACAACTTAAAATTAAATGATGGATTAACTTTTGCTGCTCCACTGTAAAGTACCCTACATTGTAAATACGTTCAGTCAAATTTTTAGTATTGAGTCGGAACTTCGGACTGGGCACTCACATTGATATTTCTAGCTGGCTCGCACACTTCGCTCACTGCAATCTCTGTTTGTGGCCAGCACAGCTTAGGGATTAAATGAAGGATTAACGTTGACTGCTCATACCATAAAGTGGCCTACATTGTAAATATGTTCAGTCAAATTTTTAGTATTGAGTCGGCACTTTGGACTCGGCAATGCTAGCAGGCTCGCATACTTCGCTGACTACAATCGCTGTTTGTGGTCAAAACAGCTTAAAATTAAATGATGGATTAACTTTTGCTGCTCCACTGTAAAGTACCCTACATTGTAAATACGTTCAGCCAAATTTTCAGTATTGAGTCGGAACTTCGGACTGGGAACTCACATTGATATTTCTAGCAGGTTCGCATACTTCGCTGACTACAATCGCTGTTTGTGGTCAAAACAACGTAAAATTAAATGATGGGTTAACTTTTGCTGCTCTTGCTATAAAGGGCCCTACATTGTAAATACGACCAGTCAGATTTTTAGAATTGAGGTGCAACTTCGGACTGGGCACTCATATTGACAATTCTAGCAGGTTTGCATACTTCGCTTACTGCAATCTCTGTTTCTAGCCAACACAGCTTAGGGATTAAATGAAGGATTAACATTGACTGCTCCTACTATAAAGTACCCTACATTGTGAATATGTTCAGTCAAATTTTTAGTATTGAGTCGGAACTTCGGACTGGGCACTCACATTGATATTTCTAGCAGGTTCGCATACTTCGCTGACTACAATCGCTGTTTGTGGTCAAAACAACGTAAAATTAAATGATGGGTTAACTTTTGCTGCTCTTGCTATAAAGGGCCCTACATTGTAAATACGACCAGTCAGATTTTTAGAATTGAGGTGCAACTTCGGACTGGGCACTCATATTGACAATTCTAGCAGGTTCGCATACTTCGCTTACTGCAATCTCTGTTTCTAGCCAGCACAGCTTAGGGATTAAATGAAGGATTAACATTGACTGCTCCTACTATAAAGTACCCTACATTGTGAATAGGTTCAGTCAAGTTTTTAGTATTGAGTCGGAACTTCGGACTGGGCACTCACATTGATATTTCTAGCAGGTTCGCATACTTCGCTGACTACAATAGCTGTTTGTGGTCAAAACAACTAAAAATTAACTGATGGATTAACTTTTGCTGCTAATGCTATAAATAGGATTAAATAAAGGATTAGCTTTTGCTGCTTTTACAGTATAGTGCTATACATTGTACATACGTTTAGTCAAATTTTCAGTATTGAGTCGGAGCTTTGGACTGGGCACTTACACTGATAATTCTAGCAGGCTCGCATACTTCGCTCACTGCAATCTCTGTTTGTGGCCAGAACAACTCGGGATTAAATAAAGGATTAGCTTTTGCTGCTTTTACAGTAAAGTACTATACATTGTACATACGTTCAGTCAAATTTTTAGTATTGAGTCGGAACTCCGGACTGGGCACTCACATTGATATTTCTAACAGGCTCTCGTACTTCGCTCACTGCAATCTCTGTTTGTAGCCAGAACAACTTGGAATTAAACAAAGGATTAGCTTTTGCTGCTTTTCCAGTAAAGTACTATACATTGTACATACGTTCAGTCAAATTTTTAGTATTGAGTCGTAACTTTGGACTGGGCACTTACACTGATAATGCTAGCAGGCTCGCATACTTCGCTCACTGCAATCTCTGTTTGTGGCCAGAACAACTTGGGATTAAATAAAGGATTAGGTTTTGCTGCTTTTACAGTAAAGTACCCTACATTGTAAATACGTTCAGTCAAATTTTTAGTATTGAGTCGTAACTTTGGACTGGGCACTTACACTGATAATGCTAGCAGGCTCGCATACTTCGCTCACTGCAATCTCTGTTTGTAGCCAGAACAACTTGGAATTAAATAAAGGATTAGCTTTTGCTGCTTTTCCAGTAAAGTACTATACATTGTACATACGTTCAGTCAAATTTTTAGTATTGAGTCGTAACTTTGGACTGGGCACTTACACTGATAATGCTAGCAGGCTCGCATACTTCGCTCACTGCAATCTCCGTTTGTAGCCAGAACAACTTGGAATTAAATAAAGGATTAGCTTTTGCTGCTTTTCCAGTAAAGTACTATACATTGTACATACGTTCAGTCAAATTTTTAGTATTGAGTCGTAACTTTGGACTGGGCACTTACACTGATAATGCTAGCAGGCTCGCACATTTCGCTCACTGCAATCTCTGTTTGTGGCCAGCACAGCTTAGGGATTAAATGAAGGATTAACGTTGACTGCTCCTACCATAAAGTGGCCTACATTGTAAATATGTTCAGTCAAATTTTTAGTATTGAGTCGGCACTTTGGACTCGGCAATGCTAGCAGGCTCGCATACTTCGCTGACTACAATCGCTGTTTGTGGTCAAAACAGCTTAAAATTAAATGATGGATTAACTTTTGCTGCTCCTGCTATAAAGGACCCTGCATTGTAAATACGACCAGTAAAATTTTTAGTATTGAGTCGTAACTTTGGACTCGGCACTTACACTGATAATGCTAGCAGGCTCTCATACTTCGCTGACTACTATCGCTGTTTGTGGTCGAAATAACTTAAAATTAAATGATGGATTAACTTTTGCTGCTCCACTGTAAAGTACCCTACATTGTAAATACGTTCAGCCAAATTTTTAGTATTGAGTCGGAACTTCGGACTGGGCACTCACATTGATATTTCTAGCAGGTTCGTATACTTCGCTGACTACAATAGCTGTTTGTGGTCAAAACAACTAAAAATTAACTGATGGATTAACTTTTGCTGCTAATGCTATAAATAGGATTAAATAAAGGATTAGCTTTTGCTGCTTTTACAGTATAGTACTATACATTGTACATACGTTTAGTCAAATTTTCAGTATTGAGTCGGAGCTTTGGACTGGGCACTTACACTGATAATTCTAGCAGGCTCGCATACTTCGCTCACTGCAATCTCTGTTTGTGGCCAGAACAACTCGGCATTAAATAAAGGATTAGCTTTTGCTGCTTTTACAGTAAAGTACTATACATTGTACATACGTTCAGTCAAATTTTTAGTATTGAGTCGGAACTCCGGACTGGGCACTCACATTGATATTTCTAACAGGCTCTCGTACTTCGCTCACTGCAATCTCTGTTTGTAGCCAGAACAACTTGGAATTAAATAAAGGATTAGCTTTTGCTGCTTTTCCAGTAAAGTACTATACATTGTACATACGTTCAGTCAAATTTTTAGTATTGAGTCGTAACTTTGGACTGGGCACTTACACTGATAATGCTAGCAGGCTCGCATACTTCGCTCACTGCAATCTCTGTTTGTGGCCAGAACAACTTGGGATTAAATAAAGGATTAGCTTTTGCTGCTTTTACAGTAAAGTACCCTACATTGTAAATACGTTCAGTCAAATTTTTAGTATTGAGTCGTAACTTTGGACTGGGCACTTACACTGATAATGCTAGCAGGCTCGCATACTTCGCTCACTGCAATCTCTGTTTGTAGCCAGAACAACTTGGAATTAAATAAAGGATTAGCTTTTGCTGCTTTTCCAGTAAAGTACTATACATTGTACATACGTTCAGTCAAATTTTTAGTATTGAGTCGTAACTTTGGACTGGGCACTTACACTGATAATGCTAGCAGGCTCGCATACTTCGCTCACTGCAATCTCCGTTTGTAGCCAGAACAACTTGGAATCTAAATAAAGGATTAGCTTTTGCTGCTTTTCCAGTAAAGTACTATACATTTGTACATACGTTCAGTCAAATTTTTAGTATTGAGTCGTAACTTTGGACTGGGCAGCTTACACTGTTAATGCCCGCAGGCTCGCACATTTCGCTCACTGCAATCTCTGTTCTTGTTGCCAGCACAGCTTAGGGATTAAATGAAGGATTAACGTTGACTGCTACCTACCATAAAGTGGCCTACATTGTAAAATATCTTCAGTCAAATTTTTCTATCTCAGTCTGCACTTTGGACTGCGCAATGCTCGCAGGCTCGCATACTTCGCTGACTACAATCGCTGTTTGTGGTCAAAACAGCTTAAAATTAAATGATGGATTAACTTTTGCTGCTCCTGCTATAAAGGACCCTGCATTGTAAATACGACCAGTAAAATTTTTAGTATTGAGTCGTAACTTTGGACTCGGCACTTACACTGATAATGCTAGCAGGCTCTCATACTTCGCTGACTACTATCGCTGTTTGTGGTCGAAATAACTTAAAATTAAAGGATGGATTAACTTTTGCTGCTCCACTGTAAAGTACCCTACATTGTAAATACGTTCAGCCAAATTTTCAGTATTGAGTCGGAACTTCGGACTGGGAACTCACATTGATATTTCTAGCAGGCTCGCATCGCTCACTGCAATCTCTGTTTGTGGCCAGCACAGCATAGGGATTAAATGAAGGATTAACGTTGACTGCTCCTACCATAAAGTGGCCTACATTGTGAATAGCCTCAGTCAAATTTTTAGTATTGAGTCGGAACTTCGGACTGGGCACTCACATTGATATTTCTAGCAGGTTCGCATACTTCGCTGACTACAATCGCTGTGTGTGGTCAAAACAACTTAAAATTAAATGATGGATTAACTTTTGCTGCTCCTGCTGTAAAGGACCCTATATTGTAAATACGCCCAGTCAAGTTTTTAGTATTGAGTTGTAACTTCGGACTGGGCACTCACACTGACAATTCTAGCAGGTTTGCATACTTCGCTTACTGCAATCTCTGTTTCTAGCCAACACAGCTTAGGGATTAAATGAAGGATTAACATTGACTGCTCCTACTATAAAGTACCCTACATTGTGAATATGTTCAGTCAAATGTTTAGTATTGAGTCGGAACTTCGGACTGGGCACTCACATTGATATTTCTAGCAGGTTCGCATACTTCGCTGACTACAATCGCTGTTTGTGGTCAAAACAACGTAAAATTAAATGATGGGTTAACTTTTGCTGCTCCTGCTATAAAGGACCCTACATTGTAAATACGACCAGTCAGATTTTTAGAATTGAGGTGCAACTTCGGACTGGGCACTCATATTGACAATTCTAGCAGGTTCGCATACTTCGCTTACTGCAATCTCTGTTTCTAGCCAGCACAGCTTAGGGATTAAATGAAGGATTAACATTGACTGCTCCTACTATAAAGTACCCTACATTGTGAATAGGTTCAGTCAAGTTTTTAGTATTGAGTCGGAACTTCGGACTGGGCACTCACATTGATATTTCTAGCAGGTTCGCATACTTCGCTGACTACAATAGCTGTTTGTGGTCAAAACAACTAAAAATTAACTAATGGATTAACTTTTGCTGCTAATGCTATAAATAGGATTAAATAAAGGATTAGCTTTTGCTGCTTTTACAGTAAAGTACTATACATTGTACATACGTTTAGTCCAATTTTCAGTATTGAGTCGGAGCTTTGGACTGGGCACTTACACTGATAATTCTAGCAGGCTCGCATACTTCGCTCACTGCAATCTCTGTTTGTGGCCAGAACAACTCGGGATTAAATAAAGGATTAGCTTTTGCTGCTTTTACAGTAAAGTACTATACATTGTACATACGTTCAGTCAAATTTTTAGTATTGAGTCGGAACTCCGGACTGGGCACTCACATTGATATTTCTAACAGGCTCTCGTACTTCGCTCACTGCAATCTCTGTTTGTAGCCAGAACAACTTGGAATTAAATAAAGGATTAGCTTTTGCTGCTTTTCCAGTAAAGTACTATACATTGTACATACGTTCAGTCAAATATTTAGTATTGAGTCGTAACTTTGGACTGGGCACTTACACTGATAATGCTAGTAGGCTCGCATACTTCGCTCACTGCAATCTCTGTTTGTGGCCAGAACAACTTGGGAATAAATAAAGGATTAGCTTTTGCTGCTTTTACAGTAAAGTACCCTACATTGTAAATACGTTCAGTCAAATTTTTAGTATTGAGTCGTAACTTTGGACTGGGCACTTACACTGATAATGCTAGCAGGCTCGCATACTTCGCTCACTGCAATCTCCGTTTGTAGCCAGAACAACTTGGAATTAAATAAAGGATTAGCTTTTGCTGCTTTTCCAGTAAAGTACTATACATTGTACATACGTTCAGTCAAATTTTTAGTATTGAGTCGTAACTTTGGACTGGGCACTTACACTGATAATGCTAGCAGGCTCGCATACTTCGCTCACTAAGATATCCATTGTAGCCAGAACAACTTGAAATTAATAAAGGATTAGCTTTGTTGCTTTTCCAGTAAAGTACTATACATTACATACGTTCAGTCTAATTTTGATATTGGTCTTACTTTGGAGGCAGGCTTCACAGCGTTCGCTCACTGCAATCTCTGTTTGTGGCCAGCACAGCTTAGGGATTAAATGAAGGATTAACGAAGACTGCTCCTACCATAAATTGGCCTACATTGTAAATATGTTCTGTCAAATTTTTAGTATTGAGTCGGCACTTTGGACTCGGCAATGCTAGCAGGCTCGCATACTTCGCTGACTACAAACGCTAATTGTGGACAAAACAGCTTAAAATTAAATGATGGATTAACTTTTGCTGCTCCTGCTATAAAGGACCCTGCATTGTAAATACGACCAGTAAAATTTTTAGTATTGAGTCGTAACTTTGGACTCGGCACTTACACTGATAATGCTAGCAGGCTCTCATACTTCGCTGACTACTATCGCTGTTTGTGGTCGAAATAACTTAAAATTAAATGATGGATTAACTTTTGCTGCTCCACTGTAAAGTACCCTACATTGTAAATACGTTCAGCCAAATTTTCAGTATTGAGTCGGAACTTCGGACTGGGAACTCACATTGATATTTCTAGCAGGCTCGCATCGCTCATTGTAATCTCTGTTTGTGGCCAGCACAGCTTAGGGATTAAATGAAGGATTAACGTTGACTGCTCCTACCATAAAGTGGCCTACATTGTGAATAGCCTCAGTCAAATTTTTAGTATTGAGTCGGAACTTCGGACTGGGCACTCACATTGATATTTCTAGCAGGTTCGCATACTTCGCTGACTACAATCGCTGTGTGTGGTCAAAACAACTTAAAATTAAATGATGGATTAACTTTTGCTGCTCCTGCTGTAAAGGACCCTATATTGTAAATACGCCCAGTCAAGTTTTTAGTATTGAGTTGTAACTTCGGACTGGGCACTCACACTGACAATTCTAGCAGGTTCGCATACTTCGCTTACTGCAATCTCTGTTTCTAGCCAGCACAGCTTAGGGATTAAATGAAGGATTAACATTGACTGCTCCTACTATAAAGTACCCTACATTGTGAATAGGTTCAGTCAAGTTTTTAGTATTGAGTCGGAACTTCGGACTGGGCACTCACATTGATATTTCTAGCAGGTTCGCATACTTCGCTGACGACAATAGCTGTTTGTGGTCAAAACAACTAAAAATTAACTGATGGATTAACTTTTGCTGCTAATGCTATAAATAGGATTAAATAAAGGATTAGCTTTTGCTGCTTTTACAGTAAAGTACTATACATTGTACATACGTTTAGTCAAATTTTCAGTATTGAGTCGGAGCTTTGGACTGGGCACTTACACTGATAATTCTAGCAGGCTCGCATACTTCGCTCACTGCAATCTCTGTTTGTGGCCAGAACAACTCGGGATTAACTAAAGGATTAGCTTTTGCTGCTTTTACAGTAAAGTACTATACATTGTACATACGTTCAGTCAAATTTTTAGTATTGAGTCGGAACTCCGGACTGGGCACTCACATTGATATTTCTAACAGGCTCTCGTACTTCGCTCACTGCAATCTCTGTTTGTAGCCAGAACAACTTGGAATTAAATAAAGGATTAGCTTTTGCTGCTTTTCCAGTAAAGTACTATACATTGTACATACGTTCAGTCAAATTTTTAGTATTGAGTCGTAACTTTGGACTGGGCACTTACACTGATAATGCTAGCAGGCTCGCATACTTCGCTCACTGCAATCTCTGTTTGTGGCCAGAAGAACTTGGGATTAAATAAAGGATTAGCTTTTGCTGCTTTTACAGTAAAGTACCCTACGTTGTAAATACGTTCAGTCAAATTTTTAGTATTGAGTCGGAACTTCGGACTGGGCACTCATATTGATATTTCTAGCAGGCTCGCATACTTCGCTCACTGCAATCTCTGTTTGTGGCCAGAACAACTTGGGATTAAATAAAGGATTAGCTTTTGCTGCTTTTACAGTAAAGTACTATATCATACGTTCAGTCAAATTTTTAGTATTGAGTCGTAAGTTTGGACTGGGCACTTACACTGATAATGCTAGCAGGCTCGCATACTTCGCTCACTGCAATCTCTGTTTGTGGCCAGCACAGCTTACGGATTAAATGAAAAATTAACGTTGACTGCTCCTACCATAAAGTTTCCTACATTGTAAATACGTTCAGTCAAATTTTTAGTATTGAGTCGGCACTTGGACTCGGCAATGCTAGCAGGCTCGCATACTTCGCTGACTACAATAGCTGTTTGTGGTTAAAACAACTTAAAATTAAATGATGGATTAACTTTTGCTGCTAATGCTATAAATGGGATTAAATAAAGGATTAGCTTTTGCTGCTTTTACAGTAAAGTACTAGACATTGTACATACGTTTAGTCAAATTTTCAGTATTGAGCCGGAGCTTTGGACTGGGCACTTACACGGATAATGCTAGCAGGCTCGCATACTTCGCTGACTGCTATCGCTGTTTGTGGTCAAAACAACTAAAAATTAAATGATGGATTAACTTTTGTTGCTACACTGTAAAGTACCCTACATTGTAAATACGTTCAGTCAAATTTTTAGTATTGAGTCGGAACTTCGGACTGAGCACTCACATTGATATTTCTAGCAGGCTCTCGTACTTCGCTCACTGCAATCTCTGTTTGTGGCCAGAACAACTTGGGATTAAATAAAGGATTAACTTTTGCTGCTCCACTGTAAAGTACCCTACATTGTAAATACGTTCAGTCAAATTTTTAGTATTGAGTCGGAACTTCGGACTGAGCACTCACATTGATATTTCTAGCAGGCTCGCATACTTCGCTCACTGCAATGTCTGTTTGTGGCCAGCACAGCTTAGGGATTAAATGAAGGATTAACGTTGACTGCTCCTACCATAAAGTGGCCTATATTGTAAATACGTTCAGTCAAATTTTTAGTATTGAGTTGGCACTTTGGACTCGGCAATGCTAGCAGGCTCGCATACCTCGCTGACTACAATCTCTGTTTGTGGCCAGAACAACTCGGGATTAAATAAAGGATTAGCTGTTGCTGCTTTTACAGTAAAGTACTATACATTGTACATACGTTCAGTCAAATTTTCATTATTGATTCGGAGCTTTAGACTGGGCACTTACACTGATAGTGCTAGCAGGCTCGCATACTTCGCTCACTGCAATCTCTGTTTGTGGCCAGAACAACTCGGGATTAAATAAAGGATTAGCTTTTGCTGCTTTTACAGTAAAGTACTATACATTGTACATACGTCCAGTCAAATTTTTAGTATTGAGTCGGAACTCCGGACTGGGCACTCATATTGATATTTCTAACAGGCTCTCGTACTTCGCTCACTGCAAATTTTGTTTGTGGCCAGAACAACTTGGGATTAAATAAAGGATTAGCTTTTGCTGCTTTTACAGTAAAGTACTATACATTGTACATACGTTCAGTCAAATTTTTAGTATTGAGTCGTAACTTTGGACTGGGCACTTACACTGATAATGCTAGCAGGCTCGCATACTTCGCTGACTACTATCGCTGTTTGTGGTCAAAACAACTTAAAATTAAATGATAGATTAACTTTTGCTGCTCCACTGTAAAGTACCCTACATTGTAAATACGTTCAGTCAAATTCTTAGTATTGAGTCGGAACTTCGGACTGGGCACTCACATTGATATTTCTAGCAGGCTCGCATACTTCGCTCACTGCAATCTCTGTTTGTGGCCAGCACAGCTTAGGGATTAAATGAAATATTAACGTTGACTGCTCCTACAATAAGGTGGCCTACATTGTAAATACGTTCAGTCAAATTTTTAGTATTGAGTCGGCACTTTGGACTCGGCAATGCTAGCAGGCTCGCATACTTCGCTGACTACAATCGCTGTTTGTGGTCAAAACAACTTAAAATTAAATGATGGATTAACTTTTGCTGCTCCTGCTATAAAGGACCCTACATTGTAAATACGACCAGTCAAATTTTTAGTATTGAGTTGTAACTTCGGACTGCACACTCACACTGACAATTCTAGCAGGTTTGCATACTTCGCTTACTGCAATCTCTGTTTCTAGCCAGCACAACTTAGGGATTAAATGAAGGATTAACGTTGAATGCTCCCACTATAAAGTACCCTACCTTGTGAATAGGTTCAGTCAAATTTTTAGTATTGACTCGTAATTTCGGACTGGGCACTCACATTGATATTTCTAGCAGGCTTGCATACTTCGCTCACTGCAATCTCTGTTTGTGGCCAGCACAGCTTAGGGATTAAATGAAAGATTAACGTTGACTGCTCCTACAATAAAGTGGTTTACATTGTAAATACGTTCAGTCAAATTTTTAGTATTGAGTCGGCACTTTGGACTCGGCAATGCTAGCAGGCTCGCATACTCGCTGACTACAATCGCTGTTTGTGGTCAAAATAACTTAAAATTAAATGATCGATTAATTTTTGCTGCTCCACTGTAAAGTACCCTACATTGTAAGTACGACCAGTCAAATTTTTAGTATTGAGTTGCAACTTCGGACTGGGCACTCACATTGATATTTCTAGCCGGTTCGCATACTTCGATGACTACAATCGTTCTTTGTGGTCAAAACAACTTAAAATTAAATGATGGATTAACTTTTGCTGTTCCAATGTAGAGTACCCTACATTGTAAATATGTTCAGTCAAATTTTTAGTATTGAGTCGGAACTTCGGACTGGGCACCCATATTGATATTTCTAGCAGGCTCTCATACTTCGCTCATTGCAATCTCTGTTTGTGGTCAGAACAACTTGGGATTAAATAAGAAATTAGCTTTTGCTGATTTTACAGTATAGTGCTATACATTGTACATACGTTCAGTCAAATTTTTAGTATTGAGTCGTAACTTTGGACTGGGCACTTACACTGATAATGCTAGCGGGCTCGCATACTTCGCTGACTACAATCGCTGTTTGCGGTCAAAACAACTTACAATTAAATGATGGATTAATTTTTGCTGCTCCACTGTAAAGTACCCTACATTGTAAATATGTTCAGTCAAATTATTAGTATTGAGTCGGAACTTCGGACTGGGCACTCACATTGATATTTCTAGCAGGCTCGCATACTTCGCTCACTGCAATCTCTGTTTCTAGCCAGCACAACTTAGGGATTAAATGAAGGATTAACGTTGAATGCTCCTACTATAAAGTACCCTACCTTGTGAATAGGTTTAGTCAAATTTTTAGTATTGAGTCGTAACTTCGGACTGGGCACTCACATTGATATTTCTAGCAGGCTCGCATACTTCGCTCACTGCAATCTCTGTTTGTGGCCAGCACAACTTAGGGATTAAATGAAGGATTAACGTTGAATGCTCCTACTATAAAGTACCCTACCTTGTGAATAGGTTTAGTCAAATTTTTAGTATTGAGTCGTAACTTCGGACTGGGCACTCACATTGATATTTCTAGCAGGCTCGCATACTTCGCTCACTGCAATCTCTGTTTTTGGCCAGCACAGCTTAGGGATTAAATGAAGGATTAACGTTGACTGCTCCTACCATAAAGTGGCCTACATTGTAAATACGTTCAGTCAAATTTTTAGTATTGAGTCGGCACTTTGGACTCGGCAATGCTAGCAGGCTCGCATACTTCGCTGACTACAATCGCTGTTTGTGGTCAAAACAACTTAAAATTAAATGATGGATTAACTTTTGCTGCTCCTGCTATAAAGGACCCTACATTGTAAATACGACCACTCAAATTTTTAGTATTGAGTTGTAACTTCGTACTGGGCACTCACACTGACAATTCTAGCAGGTTTGCATACTTCGCTTACTGCAATCTCTGTTTCTAGCCAGCACAACTTAGGGATTAAATGAAGGATTAACGTTGAATGCTCCTACTATAAAGTACCCTACCTTGTGAATAGGTTTAGTCAAATTTTTAGTATTGAGTCGTAACTTCGGACTGGGCACTCACATTGATATTTCTAGCAGGCTCGCATACTTCGCTCACTGCAATCTCTGTTTGTGGCCAGCACAGCTTAGGGATTAAATGAAAGATTAACGTTGACTGCTCCTACAATAAAGTGGCCTACATTATAAATACGTTCAGTCAAATTTTTAGTATTGAGTCGGCACTTTGGACTCGGCAATGCTAGCAGGCTCGCATACTTCGCTGACTACAATCGTTGTTTGTGGTCAAAACAACTTAAAATTAAATGATCGATTAATTTTTGCTGCTCCTGCTACAAAGGACAATACATTGTAAGTACGACCAGTCAAATTTTTAGTATTGAGTTGCAACTTCGGACTGGGCACTCACATTGATATTTTTAGCCGGTTCGCACACTTCGATGACTACAATCGTTCTTTGTGGTCAAAACAACTTAAAATTAAATGATGGATTAACTTTTGCTGCTCCTGCTACAAAGGACCCTACATTGTAAATACGACCAGTCAAATTTTTAGTATTGAGTTGTAACTTCGGACTGGGCATTCACACTGACAATTCTAGCAGGTTTGCATACTTCGCTTACTGCAATCTCTGTTTCTAGCCAGCACAACTTAGGGATTAAATGAAGGATTAACGTTGAATGCTCCCACTATAAAGTACCCTACCTTGTGAATAGGTTCAGTCAAATTTTTAGTATTGACTCGTAACTTCGGACTGGGCACTCACATTGATATTTCTAGCAGGCTTGCATACTTCGCTCACTGCAATCTCTGTTTGTGGCCAGCACAGCTTAGGGATTAAATGAAAGATTAAGGTTGACTGCTCCTACAATAAAGTGGTTTACATTGTAAATACGTTCAGTCAAATTTTTAGTATTGAGTCGGCACTTTGGACTCGGCAATGCTAGCAGGCTCGCATACTCGCTGACTACAATCGCTGTTTGTGGTCAAAATAACTTAAAATTAAATGATCGATTAATTTTTGCTGCTCCTGCTACAAAGGACCCTACATTGTAAGTACGACCAGTCAAATTTTTAGTATTGAGTTGCAACTTCGGACTGGGCACTCACATTGATATTTCTAGCCGGTTCGCATACTTCGATGACTACAATCGCTCTTTGTGGTCAAAACAACTTAAAATTAAATGATGGATTAACTTTTGCTGCTCCACTGTAAAGTACCCTACATTATAAATATGTTCAGTCAAATTTTTAGTATTGAGTCGGGACTTCGGACTGGGCACTCATATTGATATTTCTAGCAGGCTCTCATACTTCGCTCATTGCAATCTCTGTTTGTGGTCAGAACAACTTGGGATTAAATAAGGAATTAGCTTTTGCTGCTTTTACAGTAAAGTACTATACATTGTACATACGTTCAGTCAAATTTTTAGTATTGAGTCGTAACTTTGGACTGGGCACTTACACTGATAATGCTAGCAGGCTCGCATACTTCGCTGACTACTATCGCTGTTTGTGGTCAAAACAACTTAAAATTAAATGATGGATTAACTTTTGCTGCTCCACTGTAAAGTACCCTACATTGTAAATACGTTCAGTCAAATTCTTAGTATTGAGTCGGAACTTCGGACTGGGCACTCACATTGATATTTCTAGCAGGCTCGCATACTTCGCTCACTGCAATCTCTGTTTGTGGCCAGCACAGCTTAGGGATTAAATGAAAGATTAACGTTGACTGCTCCTACAATAAAGTGGCCTACATTGTAAATACGTTCAGTCAAATTTTTAGTGTTGAGTCGGCACTTTGGACTCGGCAATGCTAGCAGGCTCGCATACTTCGCTGACTACAATCGCTGTTTGTGGTGAAAACAACTTAAAATTAAATGATGGATTAACTTTTGCTGCTCCTGCTATAAAGGACCCTACATTGTAAATACGACCACTCAAATTTTTAGTATTGAGTTGTAACTTCGTACTGGGCACTCACACTGACAATTCTAGCAGGTTTGCATACTTCGCTTACTGCAATCTCTGTTTCTAGCCAGCACAACTTAGGGATTAAATGAAGGATTAACGTTGAATGCTCCTACTATAAAGTACCCTACCTTGTGAATAGGTTCAGTCAAATTTTTAGTATGGAGTCGTAACTTCGGACTGGGCACTCACATTGATATTTCTAGCAGGCTCGCATACTTCGCTCACTGCAATCTCTGTTTGTGGCCAGCACAGCTTAGGGATTAAATGAAAGATTAACGTTGACTGCTCCTACAATAAAGTGGCCTACATTATAAATATGTTCAGTCAAATTTTTATTATTGAGTCGGCACTTTGGACTCGGCAATGCTAGCAGGCTCGCATACTTCGCTGACTACAATCAGCAATACGTAAATGAACCAGTACAAACTTA
>JASANE010016936.1:0-16016 GCA_030248225.1 Trileptium ribeirensis
AGGTTTCTTCAGGTTCACATCATTCGCTAGTTCCGCAAGTTCATTACTTCCCCTGCGGGTTCTTCTGGTTTCGCTCATACATCAACCCTCGAATCAACAACATCAGCAACATCATTCATACAATTACACCATACCAAACACATACTATTTTAAATAAGCCAGGACATACGTCTCCATCGCCCTCGACCATTAACAAGGCTTCAGGAAAATTCGCCGGTTCATCAGGTGTACCCGTGCCGGCAATAGAGCCATTACCAGACACGCGACCCCTATTAATCGCCCCCCGAAGTCCGAACGGTCATCTCCCATATTTCTCATTCGGCATATCAGGTACATTAGGTTTCTTTGGTTCCTTAGATTCCTCAACTCCTCCCCTCTCACTCCTCTCGGTACCTCGATACTCATCACTCTGCGCTGACTCCCTATCAGGATATACATGCATATTGGTTGGCCAACCGTTACTCACAAAGTGTCGGGCCACACCCTGCCCGCCAGGGGTTGGAAACGACGAAGCCGAACGCCGTACGAGTTCAGTGTTACTTTGTGCCTTACTACATCTGAATTCTCCTTAGTTAGTTATTTCCTGGTCCAATGTTTGGACTTCTTCGTTGCCACGCCGCGACCCGATTGCTTGTGACTAGCTTTGTGGTGAGTTGCTACTTGTTTGTGCTAAGCTTACTCGGTATGAACCTGGTTCTGCTTCAACTTCATTCATGTATTCGTGCTCAGCTTCCAAACTTGACTTGTTTTGCGCATAGGTTACTCCATCTTCAGTGATCATTAGGTTTATTTGTGCTGAACGAGTGCCTAAGCTAGCTCCTGCACGCTGCTCTAGTGTTGACATCTCATGTCGCATGACATCTAAGCGGTGCGCTAACTCAGAATCTGCTGCTCTGGTCACTGACATTACGCATGCACTACGACGGTCAATTCGCTTCGCTCATTGTTATTTATTGGTGCCTGCGTAGCTCGATTTCGAGGTACTGCCCCTAACTGAGTTGCATTATTCCAACCATTATTAGGTGTGCACCGGCGAAAAGGTGCCGCTTCTGCCGACAATGGTTGGGATGGCCCGACATAACCTCGGTCAAATGTAGGGTTATAGCCACTGTTTCGCTGGTTATATCCGTTTGTATTGCGTCCGCGGGATGTATTATATTATTCGGTCTGACCGCCATTTCCCTGTGTATAGGTTGCAGAGTCAGGGCGGTAATATCCTTGCTGCCCATAGCCAGTGTATCCACGCTGATTAGCGGTATTGTTCCAATCGTCGCACCGTCAATATCGTCCTCCGCCTCTAGGTTAAACTACGTGATACCGAGATCGATTATTATACCGCGGCGGTGGCCTAGCATATTCGTTGGCGATTGGTGGTGGTGCATTGTACATGTAATTGGGCGCTCCTCTCGTGGCTAAGCGTGTATATTCATCTTGCAGCGGATCGTACACATCCATTCGATAGTACGGACACTCTCTAGCGAAATGCCCTAAATAACCACATCGGAAACATTGATTTCTTACTGGCGTTATGGATGGTATTGCAGTAGCGCCTAGCGACGGTGTTCCGTTATTCTGCATCATTTCATTTAGTTGGTGTTGCTTGGTACGCTTGTCTAGTAAATCGATGAGCCGAGCGATTGTAGCATCGCTACCGGCCGTGGTGCGCTTATTCTCATTTAACGCCTCACGGATCTGATCCACTAAAATGGCTGTTTTCGCTTCCCTGAGAATTGCAGTTTACTGTCTTAGACCGGCTGCTTTTGCAAACCGGTATTCCGATCACCTCCTTTTGGGACGCTACCTGGGCGTCCTCCTTATACTTAAGCTTATCCATCATGTGTTTGAAAGAAGGATCAGTCTTCCTTATTACGCCAGGTTTTAATTCTCTTCTTAGTCCTTGTCACAGGAACTTTTGTAGTAGCGCATCACGTTGTTCGCATTCGACCTCCGGGAATGCTTTGTCCACTAGATTTTGGAGGTCTAGTCCATACATAGCAACCCACTCTCGGTCTTCTTGCACTCGCATGCGTAACGTGATTAGTGTGTCCTCGTCTTGCTGCGGAGTACATGAAAAACATATTGTAGCAAAGGGCTTCATAAGTTTGTTTCTGGCAGTCAGGGAAACTTTCGTAGATCTTAAGCGCTTCACCTTTTAATACAGTCGGGAATCAGATGAGTTTCTGGTCGATCGTCCATCCATTCGCATCCGTTATGTTGTCATAGGTAGCTAACCAGGCTTCGAAGTCCTGTCCGTCAGCTACTGAAAACGATGGAATGTCTCGTACTTGAATTATAGGCGTTGTGATTGTCCGCTGCGTAACCTGCTGTAGGATTGCTACTAACGGGTCCCCGGTTACGGTGGAACCTGGACCATTTGTTATAGCAGCCATATTGGCTGTGCCACTTCCTATAGTATTTGCTCATAATGTGCCGGTTAACGGCGTTCTGTTTGCGCTCGCCGATACAGACATATTTGAATTCCGACCTTATTTATAATCCTTATTTGTTGCAAGTTATGGGGCTTCCGTGTTCCAAGCGTGACCAGGGCACGGATGCTAAATGTATAAAGCGAGGTACATATGTATTTGCTTTAACAGCGGAATTTCTACTGTTGAGCAAGCTTTGAATTCACTACAGTACACGTGATCTTATTCCTTAGGTATGTGACTAGAAGTGTCAACTTTTCGCTTCGCTTAATTACCCGTGCTGCCGGCAATCGGCCGTTGTGATTGTAAATTTATCCTTGAATAATTTTATTGACGCCTCCACGGAGTAGCCTCCGATTAATTTATGTACTAGGACCAGTTCTAGCCCGAAGGAATCCCAGCTGCACCACCGTCTCCTAGATGTGGTGCCCGGGCAACCCCGGCTTCCACGACTTTCCGGTGAACCGCTAGTTGACCTAAGGGAATCTCTTAGCTTAGCAGGCTGCCGGCGGGTTTACCAGGCTGTTCTATGTTCTGCTCCGTTTCTTGGCCCCTATATTGGTCCACGTGTCTAGTGGTATGGAGGACCCCCTGAGGTGGGGTTAACCCCTAAGCCTGCTCACAGGTAATAAGGCTGACCCACCTTTCACCCGTTCTGTCCAAAATCCTTTGTGGTTGGGCGTTTCCGTAATTTAATTCAGTACCCAGGCTTCGACAGTGTACCTGATTAACATAGTGCGGACCTTCTCTCTAAAATAGTAGCTCTAGGGAGCACCTGGGCACTGATCCCTGGACCCTTATCTGGTGTAAGTAATTTTGATCGAAGTAGAGGAGCGAAGCTTGTCTACATGTTTCCGCGTTGAACCAGACGTTAGTTTCGCAAACTGCCTATTAGATAAAAATTGTTAAAAAATAGACATTAAAATTGTTCTAATGAGGACCTCTGCAGCGTCCACACGGTACGGCTGTCCATGTCTGATAATTTGATTAACCTTGGTGCACCGTGTTGCTCGTGAGAACTCATCAGGATACTGGCTCGACAACGGGGTGCGGCTTCGGCGAGCTATGTTTGAACTTAGATTAGGTCATTAAGTCGCAGCTGACTCCTGCTTGTTGTGTAATTAGATTTAAGGCCGCTCCGGGCCTTACTGATCCACCCTCTGTCCAGCAATCATTTGCAACACTTCGGCTTGACGGGATCGCCGTCGAGTTCGTTAACTTAGAATGGTTTTGATTTGAAACACAAGAGCTGTGGACTTTGCATTCTGAAGCATATCAAGAAATCTCCTATTGCTAAGGTTTGATTGGAACGGGTGGCATACCGTAAGAGGGGTGGTGATACGTTACTCCAATCGGAGTGTCCGGATCCACTGTACGATAGTTAAAAGTGGACGAGGTACTCTGCCGTATCACTACCGTGTTTTACCCTTCGGAGTTTCAGGGTTGTCGCGCCTTAGTTAGTTGGGAAAGCACTTAATGCATGAACTCGAATTTTGGTAATTTCATCGGGGCCTTGCTTTTCTTATTATTTACATAAACTTTCCTATAGCCTGGTAGGCAAATAACTACGTCCGTTTTGATTTCGGTACCTCCTTCGCTCTTCAATGGACATGCCTTTCACTCGGCTGACCTGGAGCCATCAGCGTCTTACTGACCTATGATACAAGTTAAACTGTTTTACAAACTTGAAAGCGTGTATGATAATGTCCACTGCAAAAGTCAAGCAAGGTTCAAAAGGGAATAGGGCGGTCCGAGGTTCCGTAATGCGCTAACATGCCCACTCGAACCGTGGACACCCTAAACTGTTCAATTTAAATCGACGAAGTTTCCTACCGCGCCTACGCGGCGAGGGAAACTTGTTTTAACCGAGTGATCAGCTATGAAGTAACTGAAAATCTCAGGGAATGGCACTTTAGCTTTATAGGCGGCTTTATTGACAGGTTTATTCGCTCCTAACTATGATATGAGCTCGCGGGTGCCTCCAGGTCAACGCAACTCCTTCTAGAATTTGTCCCTCCTTTGTCGTTATGTCCTTCTCCCTTCGCGTTTGTACCCATTATGCATCGTTCACATTAAGCTGCGTGCACCAACTGCACACGGTTACGCAAAGAACCGCAGTGTTCGTTACACTGCGGTTTTACTACAAGCTTCGTGCAACAGCTGGCATTTTTAACGATGATTGTAGCGAGCATTGCATTTGACGTTATACGGCTTGTAACAACAATGTTTAAAATTGCACGCCTGGTGTAACGTCAATAACGGTTGTCGCATGATGATGTAACGATAACTAATATTTTTTCACTGCAATTGTAATAGAAATCCTAGTAACTGCACGGCAGTGTAACAACAGCTGAGAAAAACGCACGCCAGCTTTGTTACACAACGAGAGATTATTGAACGCCGGTGTAACGAGCAGCTAAATCTCTGAACAAATGTTTGTCAAAACAAAAGTAGCTGCCGCATACGTAACAGCAACCGAAGATGATGTATTTAACGTCCACACGGTACGGCTGTCCATGTCTGATAATTTGATTAAGCTTGGTGCAGCGTGTTGCTCGTGAGAACTCATCAGGATACTGGCTCGACAACGGGGTGCGGCTTCGGCGAGCTATGTTTGAACTTAGATTAGGTCATTAAGTCGCAGCTGACTCCTGCTTGTTGTGAATTAGATTTAAGGCCGCTCCGGGCCTTACTGATCCACATTCTGGCCTGCGATCATTTGCAGCACTTCGGCTTGATGGGATCGCCGTCGCGTTCCTTAACTTAGGAGGGATTTGATTTGAAACACAAGACGTGTGGACTTTGCATTCTGAAACATATCAAGAAATCTTCTATTGCTAAAGGTTTGAGTGGAACGGGTCACATACCGCACGAGGGTTGTGATACGTCACTCCAATCGGAGTGTCCGGAACCACCCGACGATAGTTATCAATTGTTAAAAGTGGGCGAGGTACTCTGTTGTGTCAACACGGCGTGTGTTACCCGTCGGAGTTTCAGGGTTGTCGGGCCTTACTTAGTTGGAAAAGCACTCAAGGCATGAACTCGAATTTTGGTATTTTCATCGGGGCCTTGCTTTTCTTATTATTTACATAAACTTTCCTATAGCCTGGTCGGCAAATAATTACGTCCGTTTTGATTTCGGTACCTCATCCGCTCTGCAACATGACATGCCTTTCACTCAGCTGACCTGTAGCCATCCGCAGTCTTACTGACCTATGATACAAGTTAAACTGTTTTACAAACTTGAAAGTGTACACGATAACCTCTAATTCAAAAGTCAAGCAAGGTTCAAAAGAGAATAGGGCGGTCCGTGGTTCCGTAATGCGCTAGCATGCCCACCGCGAAGGCCCTAAACTGTTCAATTTAAATCGTCGAAGGTCTATACCGCGTCTACACGGCTTGGAAACTTGTTTTGATCAGAATGGTCTGCTATGAAACAACTGAAAATCTCAGGGAATGGCACTTTAGCTCTATAGGCGGCGTTATTGACAGGCTTATTCGCTCCTAACTATGATCTGAGCACGCGGCTGCCTCCAGGTCAACTCATCTCCTTCAACAATTCGCCCCTGCCGTGTCCCTATGTCTTTCCCCATTCCCGTTTGTACCCATTACTTCACCGATGCCTATTGACATCACTGTAATATTAACAAAATTTCGTTCGCCGAATAAAGAAAGTAGAGCACGACCCGGCAAGCAGGGAACCAGTCAATAACTGAAAAGACTTTGTGATCGAATTTAACGCGCGATTTCCTCAACTTTATTGGGGCATGCAAGTATCCAACGGACACTCCAGCGCCCGCAAGGGCGGCCTTTGCTAGGCAATTTGAAAGCATGAAAATACGCCAAGAGGGACTATGCACCACGTTTGCAAGCCACTCCTGGGAAGAAGAGCGAAACTAAAATCGTAAATCAATCGAGAAACTCCGAAAAACGACCAAGTTAATAAACTGTGTAGACGGGCGATAACCGCCAAAAATAAAGGCTGCTAAACTCAGAGCAGCAACTCTCGACTGGTCTCGACGCTGCATCGGGTCTCCTTCTTTTATACCCCTTAGCTACCTTTCTTTTGGTAATTTGTCCCCAAAACCGCTAAGACATTTTTAAGTTCAAAATTTTGAAATAATAGTCTTGTGTCGCCAATACATATTAAAAGCCGTTCTTCATACAAACACAACTTTGAGCTAAAGACAACAAATAATATAGAAGCCTACTGTAACGGGGAACGCGGGCTGCCCAACCTCTACCTGCCGGAACTCCACAACCCACAAATTATTAGCACGACCCCATGGGTGGGCTAAGAGCAGAAGAGAGTTGCCGCCCGCTGGTCCTAGTGTTCAAGGGTAGGACCCCGTGCGAATACGGCCTACGTTGCCTAGTGGATGATATATGTCCTCCCGGGTGTGGTGACCCGTTCACCCAAATGAACGGGAAGTGGGACACCTTGTTACACCAACATTGTCGGGTTTCGTAGTTCCCAAAATATCCGCAGCGCGCCCGGAGAGATCGGTAAGGCAACACCGTTGGTTAGGCATACCGCGTCCTAGGTGAAATTGGTTGAGGTTTTCTATTGAAATGTATGTAGTTTCTAGCGAGTTTGTGATTGCATAAGGTAGCTTAGAACGGAACGAGAGAACCATATTTACACTGTTAGCTAACCGGAGCCGGGAGTCTGAAGCATAGTCAGGTCTTAGCCCAAGTTTACTTGAATTAAATCCGGAGGACGGCCAGCGGACGGGCGCTCCCAATTTAGAAAGGGCTCAAGTTTACTCTTAATAAGTACGAGCGGCTTTACTGCGTTACCACGTTCGATAAAGTAATTGTACAAACTACACTATAAAACGAGCAAGTCAAAATTGATAGAACTGAGCTGGCTTCAACCGGAGTCGGTAAAATTGAGACATAATTTTACGCAGCCTGAGTCAATCAATCACTGCTTGAATCAGAAAGCGAGTCAATTCGTGACTCAGTAGGAGTCAAACTTCACACACTTTGAATCAAGTTCGACTCACACTGAGTTAAATTTGGCTTACCTAGTCTGGTTGGTTGGGACAGTATTCATGGGCATAGCCAAGGAGGAGGGGCACGGGGGGCGTGCCCCCCCGTGTGGCATAGCGCGCCCCCCGTGGTGTGGCAGGCACAGCGCGGCCCCCTGGGTCACGCTCAAAAATGTATATTTTATAACATTCGAGTTGCGCGGACCCACTATCTTTTGTCTCGCTTAGATAGAGAAATCTTATGCTATTTGACGTCATCAGTGGACAATCCGGGTACTTCTTGCGCGTTCCCAGCGAGTGTGGGTCCTTTAAGCGGTGATGCATCAGATTTGGAAAAATATGAACCGGTGCTTCCCCTTTTAATTACGTATCCTATTGGAAGCAAGAAACGGTCGGTCAATCCGAAGTGGTATGACATGTTCAAATGGCTTGAGTGTTCGGAGGCAAAGGATAGTTTGATCGGCAAAGGACCGATTTTGAGACCAAATATGTCAGTTATAAACGACATCTTAAACCGTTGTAGGTTTCTAACCCAATGTGGGCCAAGAATCCAAGAATGTGGTCCATATACATCCGTTTCCAAATGTAAGGATGCGTTTGCACAGCTTGCTACAGTTACTGCGGCAGCAGTGAGAGTAGCTTTGCAACGTTGACTTGCCTATTATCTCCGCACCGACGTTCGATGAATCAGGCACGGCTAAGTCAGCTTACCGTTTTATGTTTCGAGAAAGATCTGCTGCGAGAAATAATATCGAACGAAGAAATCCTAAAAATTTCAAAAAATCCCCACGGTGACTTTTGAATATATAACTGTTATGACACCGATAAACACATGAACGATTGTAAGAATGTTTTTGGTATGTATTTGGTTAATTTGTTTAGTGGGAACACTGAACATGGGCAATATTGTTACATTTGTCTCCATAACAATTTTTGTTGCATTCTGATACTTACATTATTTACCCACTAGCTACATTTTTGCTACGATTTATTTAAAAATGCTACTGAAAATACTTTTTGAACGGTGCCTCTACAAAGTTCCTTGCCCCCCCCCTCACAAGAGTTTTTGGCTACGCCCCCGATTTCTTCTCATTTTGACGTAGTCGTTTCCGCAGTTTTGGTGTGTACTAGATGTTGCGATTTACGCGGTATAATGTAAAAATATGCTTTCCAGCGTACAATAGAATAAATCAATCATCCGTTACAAGTTCATTGTTGGAGTGCATATAACTAGTATCGTATCTGGTAAGTCGGTATCATAAATAAGTATGCATTCCTACTTTAATGAGCGTCAATGTTGAACAGTATTGCTTTGTCAGTACTGGGTACGATTCTGCTATCAAAACAACTGATGTTTTGTGGCGTTGCCATAAGTATTTATCATATTCTATTGTTAAGAATTGTTCAACTCTTTACCGTTTTCTTTGTTATGACCATTAATTAATCGTACAATAACGCGATATTTCTTGTGACGATTGCAATTGAACTACAAAAATTACCCCGTTTCTAATTATGGAATGGCATTTCACAATTACCCTGATATACCTGGAATGGCATTTGTTTAGACGACATATGACTAAAGATGCACCAGTACGAACTTGAGTGAAAACGCTGTATTTCAGATAAATTTATACACATTTATGTGCATATTTGTGTATAATATACATCCACATTGCGTATTAATCAGTGCCGGATGTTCCTTTAATGAGATCCAAAACATCGATCACTAGAACGACATCCTGTCAAAGATTATTCAACTATTAGTGGCGAATTTCGGGACATGTGGTTTCCTGCACTTGATCTAATGTAATAACGGGTGACGCAGCTGCATGGCGCAACTTCCTAACACCATGCCCATACGACCCCGGCTATCGTAACCTCAAGGGTGGACCGTGACTTTTGAAAATTTAATCCTACTCTTGGTCAGACCCAAGAAGCTACGCAGCTTAGCAGGCCGCAGGCGCGCTTCACGGGGTGTATTCGGACCCCGCCCGAAGGGTTGCGCACGTGTCTAGTATCGGGTATGAATTCTGAGGTCCCCCAGGGAGGCTAGCACCGACACCTGCTCGCAGGTCATGGAGCCTAGCCGCTATTCCCTATCTTAGACTCATCGGAAGTTGTTCAGTTCTATTTTAGCGTGATACGCGCTGAAATAAGACGTGAAAGTGTCTCTAGAAATTTGAAGCTCAAGTTGATTTACCTAGTCAAGCTCGCGCTATGCTCCGTGTTAGAGCATTGACCTATGTGGCCCCCATAGGGTTCCGACTGGCCCTGAACGTTTAATGTCGGATTATCAATGGCGTGGCCTGCTCAGTTCAATAGATTCTATGCGAGCGTACTGATACTATGACCAGTGGAAGCTTAACTTATCAAAGTAGCGAGGATCCCTAACAAATTTTTGAATTTCAGTCGTATCCTAATAATATTTTACTCGCGTTATCTGGTTCTTGCAATAGAGCGTCAATAGATCTGATAGAAAGCCCTGCTCGCCAGTGCTTGTGACATTCTCGTCCACAAGCCATGACGGGTAGTGCCTGCTCGTCCGAGCGGGCAAACCATAGAGAAAGCACAAATCCCTAGCGTCTCGGAATGAAATAAGTCTGATCACAATGTCTAAGATACAAAATTTATTATAGTAATCAAGCCTTATCACGGGGCGAGTGTTCGTGAACGTATCGGGGACGCCTGGCAGCAGCTCGCGGAAATCGCTTCAGTTCGATAAATTAAGGAGTGCAAGACATTAAAACGGGCAATATGGACGGAGCATACGGATACCCGCGAATGTGCGGTCTAGGGGCGGTTATCCCTGCTTCGACTCAATGTTAGCGAACTAATCAGCTATGCAGCGCTCTTAGCAGGGGCCCTAGTGGGCTTCGGAAATTGCTCCTTAATGCAGGTCGCTCTGGGCGACGTATACTCAAGCGGGCGGAGGAAAACGGTGATCAGAACTGACTACGCGAGCTCGGCAGCATCATTGGAGCGCTGCGTGTGGCGACGCCGACTCTAACTGGTGACAAGGAGTGCCTGGAAATTTGTCCTCAAGATATACTCTCGTTTGTGCGCATGCCTGAATTCACTCTGTAGCGTTTGACATCCTTACCTACCTAGCAGTACGACTGACCGAACGACGAGGTCCAGAAACAAGAGAAAGGGAGAAATGGAACAGTCCCCTTAATTTAGACCGACGGAACGCGGTCGGGGTGTCGCGTGGCATGACGCGTCCTTATGGGCGACTTACGAACCGATCATCCAGCCGATTGATTTCTCTTCGAGTTTGGTATCGGGGTTTAGATGGTGAGGCGAGTCCGTTTAGACGGAACGCACCTAACCGAAGGCTAAATCAGCCTCGTTTCCCACCTATTGGGGTCCTTTGGACCCATCGGGCCATGGGCGATCGACCCGGGACACCTTTGTGTCTTTGGTTTCTTTCTTTGGTTGTTTGTTCTTTGCCTCTCTCTAATGACTATTTTTCCTATTACACTGCATTGTTGCAGTGTCTCAACTGCACTGTACTGCAGTTGAGTTATTATCGACATAATAGTCGATGTTCCTATAACTCTGTGGCTGAATGGTTAAGACAAATGAAACTGCAGCGGACTTAAATTCTCCGTGCAGGATCAACTCGCGAAACGGGAAAATAGCACTGGCTGATACTGAAACTATAGGAAAAGTGAAACTGCGCATACATAGTACATAGCCTAACGGGCAAACCGAGCTAAAATCAAAGAAAACTAAACTCAGCGATCAACTCGCTTCAAAAAGAAAAAAGGGGTTTTGCACTCGCCAGGTTTGGGGCCGAAATGGCCCGGGCGAGGAGGTAAGTTTTCTTTATTTTTAGAAAATCCTAACATTTTGTTTAAAGGCGGGGACACAATGTGTTTCTCCCGCAAAGGCGGTATCTAGCGATGACGCAGGGGCAAGGTTTGGTTCTATCTCTTTTAGACAATGGTCTCGAGAGGAGACCATTGCGTAGTGCAATGGTGAACACCCGTAAATTTAATTGTTTTAGCCACATAGTTATTTGGAGTCAAAACTGGCGTATTACCACTAAACGATGCACCATTGTCCCAGGTCAATGTCGACGAAATTTTGTTCAGCTGGGGGTTTGCTCCTCCAGCTCATTTTTGAATAGACCAGGGGTTTAGAGGGATATCTAAAGTTAATCCGGTCAGTCATCACCATGAAGTGTGCATCTAGGTGAGATATCAACTAGATTTGTTAAAACGCCCTAGGGTCTGTGTCAAACGATTAAACCGAGACGATCCTTACCCAGCAAACACCTTAAAGTCAAGTGATGATACCTAGAATTTGATCTGTCTTTTGTGATCGCAAGTTTTCCTAACTCAGAGAGCAAAATGAAATTTTAAGGGTTTCCTAAAACCCGACAGAGGCTAGTCCTCCGTCCCTACCCTGCGATTCTGTCCAAGCTCAAACACGGCATGATCATTGAACGGTCAACTAAGCTGCAAATTTGGAAACCAAGATAGAAAAACCATTGAACAATTCCCTACTTTCCATGGCATACACGTTCAAGAAATTTTACCGTGGTCGGCTCAGGAAAAGTCGTTGATCCTAACTCAAAAGAGGCAAGTCATGTAAAGCCTGGACGAGAAGCGTCCATTTTGTCGTGCCTTACCTAAGACCACGGGGAATCAGCAAGACTTCGAATTCGTCAAACGGTCCTCACAGTGCTCTGCACGAATATACCCTAAATCGCCTAACGCCTCCTACGTCGGAACTCGATTCCGGAGGTTGATTCCAGTAGAGATCGTGTGTAGCTTTTATGAGGGGACGAGGTGGGTGAAACCTGAACGTGATTGATTCTACTTAGGGGCGAGGAACATGCTACGTTCATGAAATACTTAAGTGGATGGTCTGTTACTCTTCGTCCGGCAGGGAAACTAAACCCCTGCATTCACTAAGTCTTCAAGCACTTACGAACGTTGATCCCTGGGGCAGCACCAGCTGAACCCCCTTCGCGAGGCATACACCTACGCGGAAACCTTTCGTTCATCGAATTGATCCGAAGCAAAAGCGATAAGCGACAGAAAAACAGAGCCATATGAAAACTATGAACAGAAAACAATGCGCGGAGCCGGAGTGCGCGCTGTAGAAGTCCAACTAATTCGAGGATTCGACGCGTTGGTCGTAACCTCGAAATTTCTGCCTGTATGTTAGGATGGCGATTTTGTCGCCGTCCAATCGTTGGCGATTTCTTGACGCCCACATTTTTGGGTTTTCTGTCCAGTGTCCAATTGGGGACACTTCCGGAAATTCGAATCTTGACGGCTACCGTAAACCGTCGATGTCATTAAAGAGAGTCGACATCAATTAAATTTGCCGACATCAAGTTTGAATCTTCCGAGTACTCGGAAGTTGACCATCTGTGAGTTTTGTCCCAATTTTCCCAAGAAAAGTAAATTTTGGAGTCCCAATTTCCCGTCCTCATCGCCGGATGTCCAGCGAAATCGGATCTTAAACTCACAATGTCTGAATAGTTTCCGGTTCCAGCTTAACTTAAACTATTGAAAATACTTTCGGGTCACGCAATTTCCTTCTTCAACCCCAATTAGCGTGACAATCTGCTCATATTTTGACTATTTGCTCTTCCCAGCCCATCCGAGTCGGCAAACATCAACTCGGCCTTTGTGGTTTTCGACTTGCCGCCCTCCTAATTAAGCTAAATTCGACTTAGAAGATGATCCTCGTACGCGAGGACATCCAAAAACAACGAAAAAGCTCAAATTAATTTATGGTCCTCATGCAAGTATCTATGTTTCGGCGGCGCGTCGGGGGGTACCGACGGCGGGAACATACCCGACTCGAGGCCAGAGACGAGGCGAATTCTAACGTACTCCTAACTGCTCAGGGACCCTGCTCCAGGGCCCCTAGGGTCCGCAGGAGGGCCCTAAAGTCGCCCCCCGTTCGCCCTAGTCGTTCGTATGTCGTCCGTCCGTAAAACTCTGAAATTTAGTGAGTTTTATTATGGCGTGTCCTTGTCTGTCCGTCCTCATGTTATGTCCTTACATATATATTATATACATATATCTACACACATATATACACACAAATTCGCACGCTAAACACATCAGACATGATGGCGTCCTGAGCGACAGAAAGGTCGCTCAGGATAAACACAGACGCACAACACATCAAAAACTACAACAACAACGACGACAGAGAAGAAAACCGACCAGCAACGTCGGTTAGAGAGAGAACGAGGACAAAAGCGAAAGGACAGCGAGGACACGAAGCGGGCGTGGGAAGGGAAGCGGCACAAGGGGAATCCAGGAGGATTTTCGAGGGGCTGGGGTCATATTCGGTCCCCGGACGGAAAACGGGGTCGATTGATACCAAACACAAGGGGGGGGTAGACATAGAAGCGGGTCGGGACCCATCTATGGGTACCGATGTGTATTAGTATGGGGAGCTTTAGCGGGCTCTCCCGCGTTAACGGTTGGGCGGAGCGACGCCCGCCGGGTATCGTTGGACTCGTCGTCCAACGGCGATTTGAACGAGGGGTGATACCGCTACTGGGGCGGCAGGGGTAAGAACGGTACTAAAATTGCGGCGATTAGAGAGAGTATTTGCTACGGTAGGGGCGCTTTCGTCTTCTGTCCTGGGTTAATGGGGCGGCGGACCGAAACCGCCGGGTATTTTTGGAGATGTCTCATCGAGACGAAGGCAATGAGGGGCGATTCGTCCATTTTAGAGTTGAGCGAAAAATCTCGATTTATCGGTGCCCATCAGCGGTTGACAACAGCTTTCTAGGCATCTTTGCGTGGCTACGGCGAGTCAGCGGGAACTCGGACGGAGGTCCGCCACACGTCGTTGGACTCAGCTAGTCGCTATAAACAAAACGAGGGGTCGCATGCACCGGTTCGAAAGCGGGGTAGGGCAACGAGGATGTCGGAATGTGGGGACTTGCATTAGTTGCATACTACAATGTGCTACGAAAGCGAAATGGTTTTACCTGAAAGAGTTGTCCACAGGGCACACACACAAGTATATACATTTACATAGTTTATATAGAATATGTCCTAAAGATAGGTGGAAGGTAACAGTACGGGTTTCACGTTGACAATACTACCTAGCGTAAGTAGCGATCGTCTCTACACGTTACAAGCGAAGTTTCAGCGTGGCTCGGAGCGGTTTTGGATGCCCACTCACAATTCACCAAAGTGTCCTACCAACCGGCTCCGGTTGTTTTCCGGATCAGGGTAGCGTAGACAGTGGCGGGCCTTCGAATTAACCCGACATCCGTCAACCCTTATAATCACGAGAGCTACCAAAAGAATGATTTCCGCTTGTTGCAACTTGTTGTTTTCCGTGACCATTACTTAGTATATCGCTAAAACCAAGTAAATTTAATATTTTTGATTTCAGTCTTAACAAACGTGTTTTCTTGAACGTGCAGCCAGGGGCCTCCTATTCCCGGACGGTCGTAACCGTCAACCCATAGGACATAATGTCTGCTGGTTAGGTGTTCGACTAATTTCCAGTTTCTGTCAGTGTGGGGGTTCCATTTTCGGTCTTACAGGTCGGTTGGGGCGGCTCATTTCCTTATAATTTAGTATTAATTACAACAAAATTATGCGGCATGTTATACTAACTGATATTACGTGACATTGGTATACAAAACAGTCCCCTAATACAAAGTGACATTTTTATACACAACGGTTCATGAATATAAGCGGCATTTTTTATACAAAACGATTCATGAATATAAGTGACATTTTTATACACATCATGAATATAAGTAGTATTTTTATACAAAACGGTTCATGAATATAAGCGACATTTTATGCAAAACGATTCATTAATATAAGCGACATTTTATTTTTATACAAAAGCGGTTAACTGTTACAATACGACCTTTTTTATACAAACAGCCATGCGCCAACGCGTCCCGATACAATTTTGAGTGCGAAAGTCCTGAAATGCTCGTGACAGGGTCAGAACGACCATGTTACACTAATTCGGGTCAAAATCACGATATGTTTCTTATTTGGGGTTGCTCAATCGCATCCTCGTCGTTTAAATTAATCACTTAGCGCCTAGCATGATGACCGGAAAGTAAGTCGGATCACGATCGAAGAATTTAGACACTAATCATCCGGACAACTACGATTAGTCACATAACCCGATAAATCGGCCTGTCACATCCTGCTTATGCGTCGTTCAAGCACCATATGCTGTTGACGATCTCTTTGTCGCTATGGTACGCCGATCAGCGAACTGCGGTATGAAGGATGATCCTTAATCGTGAGGATATCACGGTACATCAAGCAAGCTCACATTTTATCACGATTCCTAGCTTGAAACGCCTGCTTTCAGGCGTCCACGGGGGCATTGATCCTCGGACGGGACCCGGACTGTGGCAGGGCGCGTGGCACCCACCCGGGGAGCGTTCGTCGGGAATATACCCTCGGCCAGGCCTCCCGGGGGCCGCTACTGGTCCCTAAACCTACCCCCTTTTCACCACGGTTCAACGTCCGTACATATATATACGTACATGGTACATACTTATAAAACTATAAAATTTAGATAAATTTTATATATAAAATATATATAAATATATACATATATATTTTTT
>JASANE010016941.1:0-15756 GCA_030248225.1 Trileptium ribeirensis
TTATATGGCCGTTCTTCGTTCAGTTACGTATTGTGCTACGTTTATCATAGTCTTAATGTGACAAACAGGGAGCTTAGCTAGACTCTGCGTGACAAACGGAACGTCCGGCTGAATTGTGAATTGAGAAATTTTATTTAGTATTGTGCTTAGAAAATAGCATTATATTCTATAACATTATCACACTAATTCTAAGTTATATATTTGTTTTAATATATACAATTAACGTTTTATGCTGTATGCCGCTTTTGGAGTATTATTTAGATACGTATAGTAAACCGTGATGTTCGCGGATTAAATAGTCTCTGGCATAAGTTATAGGGCTCAGCTGAACGCCTCGTGACAAAAGCACAGTGCGGCTCGACACTCCATGACAAGTGCATAGCCTAGCTAGGCTATACAAAACTTTAATAGTCGAGCTGGACTGTATGAGCTGGACATAGTAGCTAGCCCAATTGAACACGTGACATAATTAGGACCATGCGCTCGCATCTAATTGTAAATGATGCATAGACATACATACAAAGATTTTAATATTTTCTATAGAAAATTTGCGCCTATTATATTTTAAAAAAGACTGAAGATTTATAAAAAGTACAACATAGGACTAACAATATGTAGGTATCATATGGGTACATTAGTGGGTAGTGGGTTCCACTGCAGACTCAGTAACCCACCTGCCCCGTTTTGTAGAAAATTGACAAAAATTGCAAATAAAAATTGCAAAAATGGCGCAAATTATCAAAAATTGATAAAAACGCTTGCAAAAATTGCGAAAAATTGAGAAAATTTATTTGCGAAATTGGGAAAAATTATAAGCGCCTAATAATCCTAATAATTTCGAACAATAACTCCTGCGACTGACTTACCCACACCTTTCCCTAAGTCGTCTAACCATAGACACCTATGGTATGTACGACTAGTGCGATACAGCATTTGGTCTGTGTGCTACGATTGTCGAAATTCTATATTCAGTAGCGGCTTCAGAAAGACGGGTTCGGTAGAACCACCCGTCATACCCAAGCTTAACCATCAAAATTTTTAAAAAATAAAAATATAAAAAGTATTTATTACAATTTGGTGACCAAGGATGTACTAAAATCGGGGCCCTATGCTCCTGTCAAAAATTCGTGGATACAGCCGCGTCTATACACCGACGCCGTGAAAAGTTAAGTATACGCTTGCTTATCTAATTGATTTCTACATTCCAACTTTGCTATGGTAAGAATTAAATCTAATGTTTTTCAAAATAGTTTTTCAAAAAACCTTGAAAGATCTTTTTAGAGCTAAGATAGTACCGGTACGCTAAGCTTAATTTTCATTTCATTTTCATAGTACCATGCTCATGAACTTTCATTTAAATTAAATTACATAATACCATTTCATTCATAGATATGTGTTGCCTTAAAATCAAGGTTGCTTTAGCATTCTGAATTTCAACATAATTTTCCTAAATGTCCCCTTAATCATTGTGGACAATTGCGTTTTTTTATAAAATGATTTTATTAAATAATGGTAGAGCTAAATGTCCTTACGGATGTGGATTTCGTCAAGTTAAGTACTGATTTTCAACTATACATCTCTTTCCGTTCAGGTATTGAAATAAACTTGAAACTTCTCACTTCTTTCTTTAGCCTCAGCGGCAACTCAAAATTGTATCCCTAATTAAAATCAAACTTTGGAAAAATGAATTTATAAATCTGAAAGAACATTTGCTTGGATATCTCAAACGAAAATGTATATGATTGTTAAGAAGTATTCATGTTTTAAGTTGCGTTTGGTGAACCTTGCGTAGTAATCCACTCGGAAATTATAGATTCTAATACATATGTATATATACTTGTCCATACTTGTTTGCATAAGACACACATACATATCGTGTTTGATTATTATATGTCCATTATTTATAAATAATTGTTGCTTAATATTTCTCATTTCAGATGGCGTTTTTATTTTTCTTAATAATTTATTTATAAATTTATTTAATTTTCACCTTTCTTATTATTATTATTTCAGATGGTCAAATCTATTCACCATCAGCTCTCGGCAAAGCACCTTCATCATATCTTCGGTGTTAAAAGAAAAGAAGACGGTAAGAATACAGTTTACTTAGGTTGAGTTGGGTTTGGGTTATTTTTTATAATAACAAGTTTTATAGCCATCTTTTTCAGAGACTGGCCCCAGAATGAGACTGTGGACTTGGTAGAATTATAAGAAATAACATGATATTTAGACTCAAAAATGTTTCTTTGACAACTAAATTTGTGACAGAAATGCAGTCGAATAAAGCAGTCTTGAGCTAACCAGAATTCGTGTAACAAACCGGAGCTAAAAATCTGATCGTATAAAAGCTTTGCATGCCAAAATTGTACAAAAATCATTTCAAATCGCAAACAAGATGTATAAATAATCCAGAGTGACATTTAATTTTAAAATTACAAAATTGATAATACAATTTCTCAACAAATTTTTGTAAGTAATAAAAGTTGTTCCATATAACAAAGTAGCGTTTTGAAACTGCACGACTCCAATTTTCATTCTTACGTTGTCGTCGAATCAGCCTTCAAAAGTATACCAATTTGTGAGTGACGCAGCAAGATATCCTCACAATCAAGAGATAACTAATTTTAGTTAAGTTATGTGTTTGGGAACAAAAAATACATAGATAGAGTAGAAACATATACCTCCAAAAAGCACTTTATTGAAGCAAAAATTTATGCATTTTATGGCATTGCTGCGTTAAAACATTTTTTATATTTGATCGAATCTGTGATGGGTTTGTTATAACTTATAGCATTAAAATTCATTATTTGTATTCGTTCACTCAGAAATATGATGATGATCGAACATTATGCAAGTTTCACAGAATAATGAATGCAAAAAGTGGGAATTTTTGTTTTAACAGCCGTTTGCAACAAACAAATCTCTAACGGACGGTTATATCATATTTTAGTTTCTTGAAAACGGCTGCTAGAAATTTTTTTCTTTAATGACTGCTTGTCAAACATTTGTAGCAGCCGTTTTCAAGAAACTAAAATGTCATATAACCGTTCGTTAGATTTTAGTTTCTTGCAAACGGTTGTTAAAGACAAAACTACCCACTATTTGCACCCAATATTCTGTGAAACCTGCATTACTGGAAGGACATTGAGGATGCAGTGAAAAGTTTTAAAGAATATTTTAAGTATTTGAGCTGTATGTTATTTTATTTATTTCGCCCATGTTGTGTTTCTCAATTTTTAGTACTGTTATTTCTGAATCTTAAATACATAAATAGCTAATGATATACTATAAACTGCTATGACACGTTCCTCTACAACCGAAAACCGGCAAACAAGCGCTCTACGAAAATTTCAGACGAGCTTGCAATAGCAAGAGTGCATTACGGAATAGCATGACACTTCACTGCACGCTAATGTAAATCCTCGCTGGTCGACACCGTGTTTTCGGCCTGACCCCCTAATTTCTGGGGGGATCGTCATGCACAGCCCCCACGTTTTGCAAGGGGTGCTCTGACAATCCTCATGTTGTGGGGGTAGGTCGGCCTCCAATCTCAGTTTTGAGGGGTCTGCTTATAAGCAGGTACGGGTTCAACCGACCCACCTAGCAAAACTGTAGAAGGGGTTCTACCTACCCGATTCCTGCAAAACGTGGGGGTCTGAGCATGACGACGCCACCAGAAATGAGGGGGCAGGCCGCGAATGCCCGTATCATTTGACACGGATTTATATTAGAGTGCAGGGAAGTGTCATATTAATCCCTAATGCACTCTTGGTAATAGATATATATTGTTTTAACATTTGCTTACTTTGCCGTGTAATAGTATATATTTCTGTTTTTTTATTTATCTATTTTCAGTTCCACCATACGAAATTATATTTCCCCGTGTCCACAACTCAGAATTCGAGAATACTAGCTACCCACAACAAGAACAAACCTTTGCATTCATTCACGCTGGCCAACACTACCAATTCCTAGTCAGCCGTCTAAGCCGTCATGACACGATCGTTTCACGCCAAGGATTTCATCAAGTCCTGCGAGAAGGCAATCACACGACAGTCCGAACATTCGAACAGGCCTTTCGCGACGACGGAATCGTAGAAATGGAATTATGTTTATTTCGTGGGATTTCGACAAGTCACCGAAACACAGAAATTGCATTAAGTGGATGTGGCAAATTTATGGTAGGTTGAAATTTATCACCAAACAACTTCAACGTTTTTTCTATAGCATCCATTTTAAAATTGAAACGCGAGGATGAAAAGCAGAACCCATAAATTTAAATTTTTTGGTTGCTGCTAAATTCGATGCACCCATTAATTTTCTGCGTGCTGGTCGTAATACACAGTAATTACAACAGTAATTTGAAAATTTGCGGATGCTAATAAATTGCACGCGCCCAGTTATTTTCCTGGTGCAATCAGACGAAGTAATTTGAATTTTTGTGGTATCAATATTATCCATCTCCTTCAGTTTTTATGTGGACCATCTATTACAAGTTCGGATTTTTATCTGAATGATCAAAATTAGACTAAATCTTGCCGAAATCTGCAGAACAGGATTGGTGCCATATTTTGTTCATTCTTTCGGTTATCTAAATGATGTTTGAATACTTTTTGTAAAAATAATATTTTTGAGTGAAGAAATAAGCGAATTAAGATAATTTTCAAATTGCTATATTTAAAATGATTTTCAAATCGCCATATATTAACGAAAAATAAATTTCGAATACTTAACCATTTGCGAGTAATTAGTTGTATAATTTTCTGATCGCTTTGTAAATTTAACTTTACTTTGTCGGTATTTTTAATACGTTTTCAACAAACATGAGTAAATTTTTTAATATAAAAATATTTGGATTCACTTTTGCCGTTTTTGTTGAAAAGCCTTCAACTAGGTTCTCATAATAGTGTTTTCATTTTTGACTCGCTTATGCTGCGTTGTTTGAAAAAATTGATTGTAACATAGTTTATATATTTAAAGTTGTACATACAAGTATTTGACCACACTCGCAGACTATGTTACAAGTCAGTTGTAGCGTAGAATTCTGTACTACCAATGATACATTCGCAACGGCGTAGATCTTTGGAACTCGTGCTACCGCGGCACTCATTTGAACTTGTTACAAACCGTGCGTATAATTTTTTGAACGCACGGCTTTTTATGCCACAGCTATTACTTTTGCAATTGATACCATTACAGTGAAAAGGTCCGCGATGGATCAAACATGGGCAAGTCGGGATTCGAACCCGGACCTCTAGCTTTCAAGGCTAGCGCGCTACCACTACACCACTGACATCGATCTACTCGCGTTAGCCTACGCTAGTTACGATAGCGTTCATTTAACGTTACACTGCTCTGCGGAGAGAGCGGGGGCTGAAATCGACTTGTGTTAAAAAGCTCCGTTCACGGGATCACGTCGGGTCCACCAATTGAAAAGATCCGAGAGAGATCAAGCGTTGTGCCAGCCGGGGCTCGAATACTGGCTTCTAGCTTGCAAGACTAGTGCGCCACCACTACATCACAGGCCCCGATCTACTCGCGATGAACTACGAAATTTTCGCTAGCGTTGTGAGACGTTATGATAGGATATAGAAAGATATTTCGTGACTTTAGTTTACCATTTTTTTGTACTCAAGAAAAAATATTCATGACGCATTATGGCTACAGTGATTCTAATAAGTTATTACAATAACATTTCGTTAGTATATTTTAGCGCGGGCTGGTAATTCTAGACAATGCGGAATATATTTTGCTTCATCCACTTCCGCCATCAACCAGTCTCAAATTTGGTAGTTCGCAAAATAATGAAACCCAAGCATCCACGTACCCCCATGTTATCTTTAAGCGGAGCGTTCCACATCAGTACCAAAAGGTTCATACGACGGTTTACGAGGCCAAATCGGACAGCGACAATACCAATACGACCGCGAAAATGTGCTTATTCGGTGAGATTTAACGTCGGTCTTTAGTTGTCTTTGTTTACAAAAAAAAAACTATAAATCCACGGTACTTGGTTTTGTATATAATCAATTAAAATATTATAAACTAAGATTCATTGGCTCCAACGATATTTTAGAATCATGACTATCACTACGATAATAGTTGTAGCATTTGTTTTGACGAACGATTTGTGAGGACGCTTCAGACGAGTTGAAACAAGTGTGATAGCTCGATTTGAGACAAAATAAGCTGCACAACCATGCATACAATTTTCTGAATTCACGGCAACCCGTGTGATAACTATCTTGTGACATAAGTTGTAGCATAGGTTTATATCACATATACAATATTCAGAAATATGTAATATAATGATTGTTGATGTGACATGACCGAACTGGTTTCCTTATGGAGCTATATTCAATAATAAAATCTGGAAATATTAAAACATGTTCCAAAGTACTGTCACCGAATTATCGTAAGCTAGTTTTCATAAAGGTTTGTTTTATGTATATAAGCAAGTCCTTTCTGGGTTTTGTTAGCCTGAAAGCGGTATGAAATCGCTCCCTTGTGAAGCGTAACTGTCATTATTGGGTTTCCAGTTTAGACACTTGACACGTTATTTATCATTTGACGCCGCATACTCCACGTCGACGTATCGCGCAGTAACACCCCACCACTTCCACGGAATAACCTGCCATCAAGCCTCCGTGATCTTACAGTTGCAAAATTCAAATTTCGACTGAAAACTTCCCTATTTCCAGGAATAGACCATACAATATGATATAATATTAACCTCACTTGTGTTATACCGTGTTATTCGCTTATGCGCCTTTGTAACATTTTCAATGAAATTGGCGCATTATAAATCCATTATTATTATCATTATTTATACCTGTTGTATTTCTACACTCTAACCTTGCGCAAATTCTCGGCGACACACAATTTTTAATAAACAGATTTAATCGTATGTCATACATTTTACGTTCCATATGGCATTCTACTGACCCGAACTACGAAATCGCATCGACAGTGACGAAGTAGCTCTTTCGCATAAATACTAATAGCTTACACAAACAGCCAAGTACCCAGCCCACTAAAACGATAAAATACATTGCATTGCAGATCCAAAAGACGATCCATACCCACAAAACGAAAGCGCAACGTCTGATCCTACCAATATGTCCGAAGATGAATATCAGAGACAAGCTGTAATCAGTGGTAATCAATCAATATATATTAAGCTTGCTTATATGAACACACTTGTTCATAAGTTTGACATACCTAATGTATTGTAATTATTTCGTATTATATAATATTAATATATAGTTTTGGGCAACGTTTGGGCGAGCATATATTATTATGCCATTTCAGCGAGTATTAAAATCTGTTACGCCTTAATAACACTGAAAATCAATTTGTGTTCCACGTTAATTAATGTTAACCCGTGTTATCTGGGATGTACATTCTTAACATTACGCCCCGCTATTGCTCGAAAAGGCCAATAAGCATATACATAGGCCTGATCCAGAGTGCTCCGGGGGGACAGCGGGTGATTCAGGGGCAGGGCGGGGAAGTCGTCACCAGTGGAGATCAGCCGTTCGGCGGATGGGGGAAGGTTATCAGGGTGGATAAATTTTTTCGAACCCGACATTTTTATTAATTTTTGCCAGTGCCCCGAGTTTTGCTAATTTTCCCCGGTTTTTGCCAATTTTCCACCAATTTTTACTAATTTCGCTCAATTTTTGATCATTTCCACTTATTTTTGGGTATGGTTGCCAAGATTTACTACCCGCTTTAGGCGCATGAGCGGAGTGTGGAGGCTCAAGGGTGGTCAGGCTACCTCTTAGGGAGGATCGGCGACACCCCAATGGGAAATAATAACCCACTCCCCTATGAGCATGTATGATTTACTACATGTTTACAATATTTCTTATTACGAGCAACTCTGTATTGTAGGTGCCCAGGTTTCAGCTTACCTGAGGCGTGAGCTTTAGGCTCCGGGTTAAGCAGCGCCATAATTCCAAGCTTTAATTATCCTTTTTTAATTTTTGTTTCGCTTTCTTTAAAGGTCCCGTAGTGGTCGAACTTGGCGTATTTGTTGACGATGCAATGTGGAAACATTTCGAGGATATCTACAACGCTCGGGCCGACGCAGAACTGCTCGAGTTTATATTAGGTGCTGTTAATAATGTAAGATTATGTTGGTAATATTAAGAAAAATAAAATTATTTAGCTAACAATGCTTAAAATTGTGTTATATTTTTTAATAAAACTTTCATTTATATTTTAAAACTATCATGCTTATAAAATAAGTTAATATATTGCTTGCTTTATTCATTAAAGTAAACTCTATTTTAAACCGAAATAATTAAATAAACAAAATTTAGTATTTGATTTAAAGATTTTAAATTTTGGATATTATATTAAATATTTGAATAATTTAAAGGTGCGTTCACACGGCAAAACATTTTGCTCGAATTTTGAGCCCAAAATTAGATTAAATTCTGAACAAAAATTTATCAAAAATTGACTAAATTTGTGAGAGAAGAAATATTTTCAGTCCCAATATTTTAAACTTTAAGCTCAAATTTGGGTACATTAGGGTCCCAAAAAAGTTTTCATATAATCAAATCCGCCAAAAATTCAAAAAATACTAATTGATTAAAATTTGATCAAAGTTTGAGCTGAAAATTTGAGCGAAAAGTTTGACGTGTGAACCCACCTTTAAATATTTAAATTATACTTAAATTAAAAATAATATACTAGATATTTGAGAAATTTATATATATTTCAATTAAATTTACTAAATAATTAGCAAATTGTATTTAATTTTATATATTGAGCTATTTTAAACATTTCATTAATTATATTTTGTGCATTACATTTCATTACATCAAATTATAAACGTTTCGTTACCATACAGATAAAGGTATGTTTTAATTACAAATTGTAACACTCATTTATAAAATCTGCCATATAAATTATATTATATCTAAATTAAATATATTATATTATATCTAAATTAATAAACTCTACATTAACCTCATGAAGCGTTGACAAAAAGTAGTGTGCATTCACTGCACGTAATGAATTTTATAATAAATGATGGGGAATACAGTGTCACTTTTAGTAAAACTGCTGCAGAAACTAATGCCACTTTTAGAAAAACTGCAACACAAACTGTGTCACTTTTTGCAAAATTTACAGAAACTGTGTCCCATTAGAACTACTACACAAACTGTGTTACAGTTAAAAAACAGCTACATGCATTAAGCCAATTTTACAAAAATGACGCAGTCAGTGTAATAGTAAAACAACGCAGACGTTTGGAAATATTATTTTATATTAATATTTCATACATATTGGCTATTTTTAAAATATACTTCATAAATGTCCTATATCTGAAAATATTGTTGCTGCTACACACACTTTAGCCAGATCTTTTGGTAGAAACAAAAAATTCTTCGCTACAGATGTAGCGACCGTACGAAAAATTTGCAACCTCAATGTGTCTAATAAAATCCATCTGTTCCAGTTATGGTCGCCTTTGATGAGCATTAATTATTGTAACACCATTTCTAAAAGTGACCCAATTTTTTTAACGGGTTTTTTTACTAAAAGTGACATAATTTCTGTAGCAGCTTTTTCAAAAATTTTGCCACTATTTGCAGTAACTGCACACAGCACTCCGTAAACGATGCATTATACGATACCAAATAATAAGTTAACAAATTGTTTGGAGAGCTATGATGCTTGGCTATACTCTTCCTGTACTCTTCTTTATCAGATGACGGAGTGCTTTTTGTCTTTACCCCAGCTCCCTTCTCAAAGATTGGGCAAGTGTTAACACAAATATATTTATTCGGAAATACCCAGTCTAAAATAAAAGTCTTCATGTTAAAACTACCTAGAATGTGCGAAAAAAATATTTAAGTTTTTGAAATATTTAGCACAAAGTTTAAACATAAGGATCTTGAGTTCAACCTAGTTAATATCAAACCTTTCTTTTAGACTATCAATGTAAATTCTGTTTATCATCTCAAAGACAATCATATACAATTGCGCTCTCGCGCCGTATTAAAGTCAGAAACTCATCACCTAGGAATCGTTAACCCATTATAATACTAATTTATAATAAGTGCCGCTATTTAAAAATTAAACAGTACAGTTGATGTACTTCTGTGTTGTCCATCAGTTTTTATATAGCTACTCCTCTCTCAAATACTCAGCGATATTTAATATATGTAGCATGTATGTCTAAATTCCTTCGGCTTAGGCAGGGAGGGGGTTGATGGTTTCGGGGAGATGCTGAGATCATGTTGAGTAAATTTATGAAGATTTTAGGATCTCGGAATTTTTTCAACGATTTCTTTGCCAATTATCTATTAATTTTCTTAATTTCCCTTATTTTTTAACAGTTTCATCCCAATTTTTAGAACTTTTCACCCTAATATTGTCAATTTTCGGCTAAATTTTCCACACGTCTTCAGCGCCCAATCGATGGGTGGCAGTGAAGGGGTTGGGTTGCCTTGGGGAATGGATCCGACCATTGGGTGGAGTAATAATTCCTACGTTCCCAACACCTATAAGGTAATTGTTAGTAGCTAGCGTATGTTCTTGTGCTGTTTAGTTATGCACAAAACAGGATAAAAAGCTTAAAAAACACGGTGTCACGTATTTAATTGCCAAGTGGAATTAAGTGAGACTGGTCCCATTGTTACTTTTTGAGAGTCTGACTTTCAGGAAAAATACTTGAAATACATACTTCTTCGTAGCGAAACGCTAATCAAAGAAATCACCAGTGTCATTCTGACCTCAACTTTTGTACCTGGCTTTACGCCTTTTCATCTTTTGTCATTTTCATCCCAATACTGAAAATACTTTTCCATGAAAGTTAAAACAAGTTTCTTTCATTGTTTGTATTACCAGATGTTCTTTTAAAATTCACAGAATATTCCTTCAAATTTCAAAGGGTTATTTATCTTTTAAAAATTCTTCTATCTTATTCTTCTGAGAATTATCTTTAAAATTTCAATAAATAGTTATTTAATTTTAGAATACTATTATGGTGACGCAAAAATGAAATTTCAAAATCATTATTTTAAATTTCATTGAAAGTATTTTAAGTATAGTTTAGGGTCGATAAAATATTAAATTCGAAGATATAAAACCGAACAAAAAACAGAGTAAATATGATGGTTTGGTACTTTTTAGATGGAGATACAAAATAGAACACAAGAATTTTTACTCACAGCCTAATCTTAAAATGGTTGAAGAATTGCCCTTAAGTGACGGAAAAAAAATTTATAGTTCATACTCTTCGTATGGATCTGGTAGGGAAACGTCGATCAAATATTTTTATTATTATTATTAATTAATTATTAATAACTATTAATACTAATTATTAATTATTAATTAATTATTATTATTATTAATTACAATAATTAATTAGAATTATTATTAATTTTGTTTTAATTATTATTATCAATTAACAATAATCTATTATAATTGTTATAAATTTTTATTTGATTTTTAGATTCATCTGCTGTTCACACATGCGTCGCTGCGTCCTGAAGTCAATTTGGTTATAAAGAGATACGAAGTTTTTAAAGAGCCTCCCGTAAGTAGCTAGCGGTATTTTATTTATTTATTTATTTATTTATTTATTTATTTATTTATTTTTTATTTATTTATTTAATATTGTTGCAAACGATTGGCAAGAGTATAATGTATACCAGCCTCGTCTTCAAATCCGACCCACATTTCGAGGGAATGGGGACGGTGTTTCAGATCCCCCAGAAACGAAATCGGGTAAGTCTGGAATCTTGCCGCGTCAGGGCACACGGGTTAACATTAGAGCGCTGGGAAGTAACACACTTTTCTCTTATGAAACTTTCGCTATTAGTACACCGATGATATTAATCTTGAAGTTCATACAGCGTCAAAGATGGACTCGCAAATAGCTTGCCGAGTAATGTCGCGGTTGCTTAAATAGCAAAAAATGGTTACAAAAATTTAGCTGGCCCATGTTTGAGCGGTAATCATTGCAGCCAGGTAGTGGTCATACCATCTGGTCAACTATTTAATGGTTTTTGCTATAAAAAAATGAAAACGTCAAAGCTGAGCTTATATATGGATTCATTCGTGTGAAATCACCATTCTGCAATTATGGATGGTTTATAAATTTACAGCATAAAATTTAATTGTTGTTTAAATAAAGTTTAATAATTAAATTTCACTTAGATTTTCTGTTAAAAGAAACTTTGGAGTCACACAGGAAAATATTGTTTTATATGTTTTTCTGAGGCAAAATTAGCTGTTAATTAGCTGAACAGACAAAGGTTGCTTGAGACTATATTTTTTTATAAAACCTGCAACTTTTACTGAAAGAATTCGCTCTATCAAAAATTTATTATATCCTCAAATTCCGATTCATGTCCATTGTTTAAATATTTATTGTCGTATCACTAGTATTGAATCGTATTATCCTATTGAATTTAATCGTATTACTAGTATTGAAGTTATACGTTATCCTGACGAATTTTAATAATTTTAAGTTTAACTATTTTAGTAATAACTAATAACTATTTTAAGCTTTTGTTTTTTAATATTTTGGTTTCAGTAAAATATTGAGTAAATTTAGTAGTTAATAATTAATTTTAGCAGTTAATAGTACAATTAAATTGAAAAATGAAATTTAATATCTCTCTAAAATTTGTCCTAAATTTATATACAACAAATAATATTTTTTGAAATATTTTCTTTTACTTCAAAGGAAACGCTACGTTGGACAGATCATGGCAAAGGAAATGTGGATCTACTTCTAGAACGATTTTGTGACTATCAACACGAAATCAATCCTGGATCTGATAGCAATGCACGACATTGGGATCATGGCATTTTGTTTACAGGGTACCTACTTTTTTAGAATTTTTAGGCAAGGGTCGCGTCAAATATCGTCACACAAAAAGTACGCGATAGTTTGTGGCCATATTGTACTTCAGTGAGAGTTTTATATTGTCCGGGCAATGCGGATATTTATTCGTCATTTAATTATCAAAGGCTTTGCTAATTCTAATAATAAATATTCTTTTAAATTTGATCCAAATATTATCTATTAAGCCCATCGTTGAGATGACTATAGAAGATTTGTTACTCATATATGTAGTTGAAATGTATATATTGAAAATACAATTGAAATATAAGGAAATTTTATCCAAATCCGTTTATTGATTATCATGTTATGTTTGGTAAACGCAGAAATTTGTGCTAGTTTAGCCAGAAATCAGTTAAAATTATGTCTCTTTAGTGCCTCGCGAAGAACACTATAGAAATCTGTGCTGCACTCTAACTAAGGTCATCCAGCCTGCGCAAATTTTAATAAATAGGTACGCTGATTACCATGTTAAAGATGATAACAACAAATTTTCGCCTAGTCTGAACTCGTTTTAAAACCTTTTATAACTTCTTTTTAGATCATTGGATTTCGATACCTAACATTAAACCATGGTATTAACCATTGACTTCATTAATTAGTTTGCATTTTAGTACACGTTAAGTCAACTACAGTTGCCCGCGCAATAACTCGAAACCAAGTTGTTTGCTTTAAGAGTCGCGCTCGCTAACAAATGAAGCGTCACGAAGCTCTTGCTCAGACTCTTAAGGTACCTAACAAGGCGAGCGAATAACAACGCGGAGCCAAAAGCACGCTGCCACACGAAATGAGTTAATACACTCATGTACCGTTGCCTTAGGTTACTGCAAGGTATGCACGTGAGATAACCCATTTCATGCACGATTTGTTTATTTGTAGTGCGAAGGTTTGACGAACCCTAGCCGGCACCAGTGATTGCACCAATCCTGTACAAGTGTAAAGCATGTAGAGAAATTTTAAAACTGTCCAGGACTTGTTTAGATTCCCTAAGGACCTCAGAACAGGAGCGAATAACGGCGTACGTGCAAGCATGCGGCAAACAGCAAACCCAGCTAACACAACGCTTCACAATCTGCATTGGGTCCATTCACACCTTGTGGGCATGAAAGGGTGAACGGGTAAACTATTCCCCTTATATTGCTTCGTTTTTCAAGTAAGCTTAATTCTATGCCTCCAAATTTACAGATTTTCCGAGAGGATGTGGAGCTTGCTAATAGGCAGTGATTAGCTTTAACCTATCATGTGTTGCTTGAAAAGCAGAACGACCTAGGCAATCCATTTAGTTGTTTTATTTTCTGCTTCAGATATGATTTGTATCGCGGAAGCCTGAAATCAGTTGCCGGTGAGCGTTTCATGCTTTATCTCCTTGTTACCTGTTGGTGCTGAGGGGTCATAGATTCAATTTTTTTTCGAATTCAAATTTTCCAATTCCAATTCAAATTTTCAATTTTCCAATTCCATTTATCCATATCCAATTCAAATTTCTCATTTTTCAGTTCCAATTTTTCAACTGAATTTTTTAAAACCAATTCAAATTTCCAACATTCCACAAATTTCTAATTCAAGTGTCCACTTCCAATTCAAATTTTCAATTTTCCAATTCCATTTTCCCATATCCAATTCAAATTTCTCATTTACCAAATCCAATTTTTCAATTGAAATTTCCAATGCCAATTCAGATTTCCAACTTTCCAATTTCGAATTTTTAATTCAATTTTCCAATTTCAATTCAAATTTTTCATTTTCCGATTTCAATTTTTCAATTGGATTTTGTTAATGCCAATTCAAATTTCGAGTTTTCCAATTCCAATTTTCCGGTTCAAATTTCTAATTCAATTTTCCAACTCCAATTCAAATTTCTCATTTTCCAATTCCAATTTTTCAATTGAATTTTCCAATTCCATTTCAAATTTGCAATGTTCCAATTCCAATTTTCCAACTCCAATTCAAATTTCCCATTTTCCAATTCAAATTTTTCAATTGAATTTTCCAATTCCAATTCAAATTTGCAATGTTCCAATTCCAATTTTCCAATTCAATTTTTCAATTACAATTAAAATTTCTAATTTCAAATTTTTGATTCAATTTTCCAAATCCAATTTTCCAGTTCAAATTTCTCATTTTCCAATTCCAATTTTTTCAATAGAATTATCCAATTCCAATCCAAATTTGCAATGTTCCAATTCCAATTTTCCAATTCCAAGTTTCCAATTCAATTTTTTAATACCAATTCAAATTTCCAATTCCAAATTTTTAATACAATTTTCCAATTCCAATTCAAATTTCCGATTTTCCAATTCCACTTTTCCAATTTCAATTCAAATTTCTCATTTTTCAATTCCAATTTTTCAAGTGAATTTTCTAATGCCAATCCAAATTTCAAATTTTCCAATTCCAATTTTCCAGTTCAATTTTCCAATTCAATTTTTCAATTACAATTTTAATTTCCAAATTCAAATTTATAATTCAATTTTTCAATTCCAATTAATAATTCCAATTCCAATTTTCCACTTCCATTTTTCCAAAACCAATTCAAATTTCTCACTCTCCAATTTGAATTTTCAATTGAATTTTCTAATGCCAATTGAAATTTCAAATTTTCCAATTCTAATTTTCCAATTCAATTTTCCTATGCAAATTTGCAATTTTCTAATTCAAATTTCCTATTTTCCAATTTCAAATTTCGAATTCCAATTTACAGATTCCAATTCAAATTTCCGATCTTCCCATTCCAATTTTCCAGTTCCATTTTTCCATATCCAATTCAAATTTATCATTTTCCAATTCCAGTTTTTCAATTGAAGTTTCAGACGCCAATTCCACTTTCGAACTTTCCACAAATGTCTAATTCAGTTTTCCAATTTGAATTGGCGTTAAAAGCA
>JASANE010016942.1:0-37498 GCA_030248225.1 Trileptium ribeirensis
TCTGGCGGATAAAACGACGGACATTTCCACGTCATCGCAGCTTAGCATTTCTGTTAGATACATAACTGACGATTTGGTTCAAGAGTGTTTCTTATGCTTCAAAGATCTGAAAGGTACAACAGCTGACGACATAACAGACATGCTTGTTGCGACCCTTGATGAAAATGGCATCGCCAAGGAATTTTTGCGAGGTCAAGGTTACGACGGCTGCAGTTCTATGGCTGGAAATATTGCTGGAGTACAGCAACAGGTGAAAGACCGCTGCTCGCCCAAAGCCTTTTATACTCACTGTTTTTCTCATCAGTTGAATTTGACCTTGATAACCGCGTCCACCGTTGCTCCGATCAGAAACACCATCGGTGTAATTAAAGAAGTCAGGTCATTTTTCACAAGTTCAGCACGCCGCATGGACAAGTTAATTGAGCATGCGCAGGTTGACGAAGACGTACACCGCGGAAAAAGCTTAAAACCATAAGTCAAACCCGATGGGTGGAATCTCACGAAGTAGTTTTACGATTTATCGACCTTTACTCCGTTCTAATTGACACTCTGTGATATTTCTCGAACCACGGAGACAGCCATGCGTCCTCTAAAGCAGCTACCTTGTTATGCTCCGTGACATCGTCGTCATTTCTCATATCAGTCTGTGTTTTGTCAGAAACGTCAAGTCTGTATCTCCCGCTGTCCCGAAATCTCCAGTCACAATCACTTGACCTCGTCGGAGCCGTTGAAATGGTCAACAGTTCTCTGGAGCAACTTCAAATTATACGTAATGAAAGTTTTCACGCCATATTCGAACACGCAAAGAGCTTAGCTGAAACTGCCAACGTCGAAATAAAGACGAACCGTATTGCTCGTAGACAAAAGCATCGTACCGATGTACCGACAGAAACACCAGAAGAGCATTTTAGGCTCAACATATTCATTCCGTACATAGATTTTCTCATCAGTCAGACACAATCTCGTTTCTCCGATGCCCGTGAACAGTGTTCACTGCTACAGTATTTGTTGCCATTGCACTGTGAATCAGCTGCTTTGGAATATATTCAGAAGATTTTTGAAGTATACAAATCTGACTTAAAAGACGATAACCCGAACGTTTTATCTCTTGAATGGAAACGATGGAAATATTCATGGGAAAAGATTACTAAAGACGACAGACCAGCAGACGTTACATCCTCCTTGGCCAACTGCAACGCACAATTTTATCCAAATATTAACATACTTCTACGAATTTTTGCTACTTTACCAGTTATGACGGCTACTTCTGAACGATCGTTCTCTACGCACGGCCGCATCAAATCGTATTTGCGATCTACCATGGGGACCGATCGGCTATGCGAACTTGCTCATATGACAATGAATCGAGATTGGGCAATCGAATTGCCTGTTGATCAAGTGATAGATGAACTGTCAAAAGGAAGCAGGCGCCTTGATTTTATGATATAAATGCATACATAGATAGATAATGTGTGTAATTTCAACCCGGCAAACAGGAGCTGAATTTGCGACCAGGTCAAAAATTCTTTCAAAAATGTAATTTTCATAAAACTGACTAAAATTGCAAAATTTGCAAATTCACATGTGTCAGCAATTCAGCGTCTACAAGGAGATGAATCCTTTAATTTCGTTTAATTTTATTACATATTGTCCACTTTTTACTTTATCCACATATCGCCTTTTAACTTCAAATTACAGCCCACGGAAAGCCCTATAGCAAAGCGGGTTTGCGAAATACGAGCATCGACCCTCCCCTCTAAATTTTGCCCTTGTTCGCTCAACAATGAATTTTATTCCCGTTAACATTGTTCACACCCGGACCCCCTCCAAACGAAAATCCTGGGTTCGCCACTATTGTATGCAATGACATTCATTGTATGCAATGACAATTTGATACGGTCGCGATGACCGACGGATCGCGCTGTACAGATACGTATTGTTATTCGAAATGACGAGCTTCCGATCAAATTTTCCGTAGGATTAAGGCGTTAAAAGCGTGAAGACAAATTTTAGCGCCTGCCCCATGACCATAAAAATTCTTTCGGAACTTGTTGGAGTGATAGTTACGCCGCTTGGCATCCGCTATTACGTCTGGTTCGTCAGCATAGGCGTGTCCCACCTCAACACAGGCACCAGTGCTTCGCAGCGATGACGACGACCCGAATAGTCAAATCATTTTAGGGTTAGTTAAGTAGGATATGTTTTAAACTAGAAAATTGGTTGGAAGGAAAATGGAAATTGCTCATGAAAATTGAGGACCGTCCCAGAGTGGGCCATTATTGCTTCGGCAGTGGCCTGCTCGCGAACCTAACCAGATCCTCATTTTCGATACAGGAACCTTTAAGGAATTTAAACCTAAGAAAAATGCACACAGGACTAACTCGGCCATATTTTAATGATCCGTAGAAATTCCACACTGGACCACCTACACCAGCCGTAGTGCGAAGCTTCATCTCTGCAGAGATGAAGAAATCTTTATATACGTAGTACATTCGTAAACTTAAAAAATTGTTACAACACTAGGTACAGAAATCCTCTAGGTTAAAGAACTACTTGGTTCAATTACTTGGTATATCTCCACCAGGAGCTAGTCGATTTTATAACACAGCCGAGGCAGTGCCTGATATCCAAAAAGTTGGCGGTGTACAACTACCGTCACTATGGTGCTGATATAACGATGATCTACGTTAATTTTTAGTCTTCAAGGAACTTAAATTTACTAGAATCGTGTGTCCCACATGCCCGTGGGTATCTTCGATTGGTTAACAGATTCGTTTAAATTTTTACAGTTTTACTAATGTCAAATTTAGTGAAATTTCGTACGTCTTTGCACATACTCTATCAAGTTATAACATGACTGTCGAAGCAATATTATGACATCTAAAAATATAAAACCAGTGATCGAAACAGTCAAAAGCGGCGAGGTGACTTCTCGTCAATTAAGTAATGGGAAAATTTTTCCTTAAAATATGACAGGTTTATCATTTTTACCCTTGCTGCTTACGGTATCTTTTGATTCAGTTTATGAACTCTCGAGCTATATTTAAGGCAAGAAAATCAGTTTAACATCCACAGGTATGTTGTACGTAGTATTGACACACATGACCCTGGAGATGGTCCTGGTGATTTAGCCCCGACCCTGTAACTCTCATTGACTTTCGAAAATAGTCTCATAACTGTTTAAATATTTTTTCCTGGTCAGGCTGGAACCGGCAACTTTGCAAAATTATGCAGGCACATCATAAGGTTACAACATTATAATAAATAATAATAATAAAATGTTCTCTCGTTAGGTGTATGGGATTACGGGTACGTCAGAACTGTTGGGTAAGGGAATCGGGATTATCGTACCTATGTCGGAGTCTTCGCACTTTTTCATACAGAACGCTCACAGCCGTATAAATCGCGACAGGAGTGTAAAAACTTCCCTTAAACCTTTCTTAGGTGAGAACAGCTGCACTTACGTTACTCGACGTGGGACGGGAGAAAAGTCAATGCGATGCTCAGCTATAACCTGACTAACGGCTCGCTCGGAACTAGGGAACTCTAGTTCATTCGGTTCATGTAAGGTAAAAGGCGGCTAAACAGATGCGCAATTATTGGGCGTGGTCCCTAGCGTAACTATGGTGGTGCGGAGGGGGAAACCCTACACTACGGCGTATACTAATCAGTCACTATGGTACACGATACGAATTAATATGGCAAAGTCAACATAGGGTATTATACAATAGTATACAAAGTATCAAGAAATATAATTAAACAAATTGCATGGATACGTAGTAGTCAAGAAGGTACACACATACATATATATGATTGAGGTCTAAGGGTACTACTCCAAATCGGTAAGACGCGGGTTCTCGCTCGTATGTACGTATGACAAACTATGACAATGGGTACAAGTAATTTTTCAAAATCAATGACCAGCGTACAACAATATATCCTAAGTTCCAACAAAATTGTCTTTTAGCATGAATATAAAACTTTTCCGGTGACATCATGTCACTGCCTCTTTGGTCGGGATTTGGTTTAAATTTGGATTATTTCGTGTTCACGAACAAATTTAATGCAAAAATGACTTCACAATGAAATCGTTCCTATAGTTAAGCTATCGGTGTACGCGAACAAAAACTGGTTTAATTCAAATCTACAAATTTTCGTTCTCAAAATATGGGTAGTTATTTTAAATTTTCGCGAACACGAAATGTTTATATTTCAATCGCGAGCGCTGTGATTGCGAACTACGGCGAATTTCAACTGACCAGAAAGCGTTCTGTAACAAATATCCAATACAAAATAGGATGATTGGTGTAGTCACCTTATGTTTACCCTGGCATATCTTCAAATTTATAGATATTTTGGAAACTGTGTGTCCTTATAAAACTGTGCTTCAAAATAATTATTCAGAAGCATATAAGCTATTTTGAAGGAAATTATAAGGATTTCCGGATTCACTATATTTTTAAAACAGTTTAGTTTAAGTTTCTGCCCCTATCAAGTAAACAGCTGCATTTTTGGAAACTAAATACAACCACAATGTTTACTTAGTAGCTTCTGAAGACATATTTATTTTATGAATATATACGTAAATTACTTGTATTATTTTTAGCTTGGAAACACCCGCATGAGTTATTAATTATTTTCTATGATAAAACATAATAGTTCGGAAAAAGTATTATTTCGGGTCTTTAACATACCCGTTGATGTAAATTATTTTCTGCTTGACGCACCATCGCAAGGTAGCACATTTATTTTAGCTAAAACACTGCTATCGGGGTGGTAGATTGTTTTCAAAATAAAAATATTTTGTGGTATATTATTTTGTTAGGCAAACAAATTCATATGGGTGTAGTATTATTTTCGACAGTGGGATATTCCCGTAAGAATTGTATGTTAAATATCAATCTCGTCTGGGTGGCACACTATTTTACTAGGCAATGCAAACGCATATATATGGTACGTTGTATATACGTTTTTATGGTTTTCGACACTTCTTGTAATGGAATGACGCAAGTGTAACCTATTCACAAGACCACCATTTGATTCAACAAGAGCAAGCATACGATAATGGAATAGACGGGCGATCAGTATGGCGATTGTTTTTGCGAAAGGACGTCTTACGTCACGGTGCAGACAATAAGTTCTCAGGTCAGTTCAAAGTCGACTAGTCGAGCAGTTACGAGGAAGCGATATTTAATGAATACATCGGTAAAAAATGTTCCGATCTCATAAAAGCAAAACACCGATGACGTTAGTTCGACAAATTGCAAAGCAGATAAATAAACACAATCAAGAAAATATGTTCGTGGTAAGATAGTGCAATCAAACTCCATAAATGGAAGAAGCGGCTCAAAAGATACCTCGGATCATACTGCATAGTAGCGGAAGAACTAGTTGATGATTTACGTACTAATGTTCCTCAACTGCTCAGGTGCAACTCAAAGTTGGTTCAGGAACATTGCGGTCTCGGGATCAAGTTATGTTTCAGCGTTCAACGTATCTTATACAAACTTCACAGGACAACAATGCCGGACCATTTCAACTATAATGTGTGAACCTAAGCCTAAGCCTATCTTACCCGGATCAAACGTGGACAATGTGATCAAAAGTATCAACTCGGAAATCAACAAAAAATGGAGGATTTCAAACCTCGATGTCGGGTTGGATCCTTCAAGACATTCATTATGCAGATGTTCACATCAGGGTTATCGACCGATCAATGGTTCATCTTGCAATGAACTACCGGCTTCAATCCGCAATAAACACTCTGTGTGCGCAACGTTCAAGACAATGAAGATAAGTGCTTCTTATGGTCAAGCCTCGCAGCGTTACACCCTCTAAGTTTTAAGCAACACAACGGTTATGAACAGTACATCAATGAGCTAAACATGGATGTTACCGCGTATCGTATTCAGTTCAAAGATATTGCTCGATTTGAAACTCTGTATGATATGGCGATAAATGTGTATAGATTGGAGGAGGAGAAATAGTCTCACTCTATATTTCAAACTGTCAGCTCTCACCTTATTCGCACTTACTCCTGTACCAACATCATTACTGTCTTATTCGAAGCTTGGAGGCGTTATTACTAGTTCAGAGGCGGCACAGGAGAATTTTTTTGCAATTGATGTACTATACGTGTTATAGCGAGCAGCAGCAAGACGAACGTGTCCAACGGTGTCGAAATTTTCAATCCTCGCATGTTATCTAGCTCCACCGGGATCTGCCCTCGAATTCAGCAACATCTATCCTATACAAAGGGCACCCTATGTTATATACTCAGATTTTTAGTTCAGTGCATATTCGACAAAGCATCCACATGTTAATCATTCATGGCGGGATCATTCACATCTCTTAGCAACATACGGATTGGTAGGTGTTTGTTTGTATGCTGCAAGTACAAGATGGAAATCAGAGCACCCGTAGTTTATCCTAGGGACGAGGTATTGAAGAAATTTCCCACCAATTTTATCCAATTCTCAAAATCTTATCAAGAGCAGCGGTAGAGTGACCAGAAAGGAGTCACTATGACCTACGAGGATCGAATTCAATTCAATACTGCAGGTTCGTGCTATATATATGGGCAGTTCATGGATAAGGAAGACAGGGCAAAGGATCATTGTCACCTTTATGGGTGACACCATGACGAACCACACCTTAAGTGCAACGTCGGCTACCGGCTATCACGCGATGTTACAGTTTTGTTTCACGGACATTTCATCAATCAGCAAATGGGTCCGTTATGCAAGGAAACTGTATTAGACATTTAGTGCATCGCAAAAGGGATGGAGGGCTACATGACGTTCTCAAAAAACGAAAAGACGGAGGAAACAGTGTGGTGGCAGCAATTTATTCATTATAGAGGAAGTATGTGATGGCGACGATAACGAACCATGGAATGAAAACATTGACGCTTGTTGGCTTTGTACTTGGCAATGACGATGATAATTAAAAGAACCAGATTAAGTGGATAGGATATATATTTAAAGTAAAAATCGAAAAAAAATTATGGCAGGCTATATCCGTCTGATAAGGCCCTTGGTACGGGCGAGACATGTCCTCGTTTCGCTTGCATAAGTTTGTTTACATCTGTGTATGTTTATATACATGTACAGTAAAATATATAGCTACACGTATAAAGATGAGCCATTTTCCTTCATAGGTATTTGTATATGTGTGTATTGATATATTTGTACATAGACCTATGTAATAGTAGTAGATATATTTGTATGTACAGTAGAAATATATACCCATACATATCTGGGCTCTCCATTCGCTGAAAATTTTGCCATGGGACCCCTGGTTCCGAACCGGGGGGCGCCCGATATTGCCAGGGTGCATTTTTCTAAGAGATAAACGGTTAAAAAATCGTGTCAGAAACCCTGTAAAATGGATTTGATGGACAGAAAAAGCTATTTTGAAGCAAATTTTGACAAAATTTGCGAATTTTTTGGCTTCATAACGGAATTTTAGTACAAATTTTATGTACTTTGGACCGATTGGAAACTAAAAAAATTTCGAAGAGGCGGTCAACCTGGGGCAGCCAAAAATTTTGCCAGGGGCCTGAACCGGAGGACACCTGTTAAGGTTAACCGAAAAATCCCAGGGGCCCCCCGCCCCCCAATTTAGAGAGCGCAACATATAACAACTAGCAATACCCAGCTGCCGCCGCTGGAGGATGGTGGGGTAAACTGCTATTTTTCATTTACTCGACACCAATCCTATTATGAAGTTTCTAATGGCGGCCTTACGTATGATAGATATGCATGCATTAATGCACAAGTGTCGTTTGCTACTTGAGACCAATATAACAAACATAACAATGCTTCCAATTCGTTTTTGCATTGTGGCAATTATTTAGACCAAATATCATAAAATAAACGCAAAGCTATATACATAGTTGCGCAGTTTGATACTAATATATAAAAAATCAAAGATCTGCGGACCAGTGGCGAGTTATGCATGGCACAGTGAGACAGAAAGAATTTAATGAAGCAATATTATTCCAAATATGTTAGACTGAAGAAATCTGCAAAGTGATCGGCGTTCGATGGCTGGTGGAGCCGTTTCGCCTTTGCGAAGTCAAATTGGCGTTAATCGATCCATCAACGGGATCAATTTTGCGAAAGACTGCTCCATTCAATGTTGCGTAAGTTTTTGTATTTCAATAACTGCATGTCCTTCTACAACCCAGCATTAGTAGATTGTATTGGTGCGACAATCCGCAATGTCGTTCGAGATTCCCTGAATGTATCGGTATAAACAAATTTTGCACCAAAAATAATAGGCTCCAGCTGGGAAGGAGATTGATCATCTGTTTCAAAGTCGAGCTTGGATTGGCATTGATAAGCGATTACAGTATTACTCCTCGCAATATAGCCAAATGATTAGCATAATTTACAGTTTTCTTGTCGATTGAATTGTTAATAATTATCAGAACGTAGTGTAACATAGTGGAGATTGTGTGTCGCAGAGTGAAAGCTTTTAAATTCTGTCTGTGTGTGTCATCGCGCATAACTCGGGAACGACTTAACTGATTTTCATGATTTTGGACTCAATGGAACCGCCATAGTCAAATTACCGTGTGTATCCTCTAGAGTTTTCTGATTTGGTGTCTGGTTCCGGGGTCAGTGGTCAAAATGTGGGTTTTTGTCCCATTTTAGTACTCTTCACGGAAGCAAGGTTATTTTCATCTTAACTTCTCTCATTTTTTCTCTGGTTGGTGTTATGCAGCTTTCACAGAAAAATGCGTGCAAAAACCGGGCAGTTTTGTCTCTTACGGCCGTCCGTAAGAGACAAAAATCCCTTAAGGCTGGCTGTATAATATTTTAGTTTCATATAGGTAGCTATAAGGCACTTTTGTCTCTTATAGTCAATTGTAAGATATTTTTATACCGTATGGCCAGTCGTTAAAAACTTTTATCTCTTGTGGCCAGCTCTAAAAGACAAAAATCTCTTACGACTGCTGTAAGAGACTAAAATATCTTACAGTTGTCTGTAAGAGATAAAAATATCTTACAATTGACTATAGGAGACAAAAGTGCGTTATAGTTACCTATATGAAACTAAAATATTATACAGCCAACCTTAAGAGATTTTTGTCTCTTACGGATGGCCGTAAGAGACAAAACTGCCCGGTTTTTGCACGCATTTTTCTCTGAAAGCTGCATAAGTGTAGTTACAGTTTAAATTTGCCTGAAATTCGCTGAATCCAAGCGGTTGGTATCAGTCTTCTTTACCCGCCGACTTCACGATACCAGTTCCCACCGCTGTGGGTTCGCTAAATAGTAGAGAGGGACAGTAGGAATCTCGTTAATTCATTCATGCGCGTTACTAATTATATGACGAGGCAGTTGGCTACCTTAAGAGAGTCACAGTTACTCGTGCCGTGTACCCGTGCTTGGTTGAATTTGTAACGATATGTATTATAACAACGTGTTTATTAGATGTTTTTGTTGAGAACCATTGGTTCCTACTGTATGCAGGCAAACCATATCTATCATCCGTATATTGCTGGCCTGTTTCAGGTGGCCACGAAGAAAGTTGTAACACGAGCTTTTTACTTGAAAACATTCAAAATGTTCTAACACATTTTCTCTTTAAAAACTAGTTAACACGATTTCAGTCTGACACATTCAGATCTGTAGGTACAATTTCCGGTCGAAGGTGTTGTTCGAGCCGTGTGTCATCTTACTGATTGGCGCAACTTGCCAAACGTTGGAAGTCTGAGCCCACCAAAGGAACTTCTGAGAGTTGGAGAGAAAAAGCACTCAAAGCCTTTAACTAGAGTGCAAAACTCTGTTCCGTTTTGCGCACTCCTACTGCTTGCTATTAAGCCTAAACTGTTTTTGACTATCTTTTTTGACTCATTGTCGTTGCATCGCTCCGACCAAATAATATATCAAAATAATCTGTTCAAGCGGTATATGAGGAAATATTCTTGTAGTAGTTTTTTTTCAAATAAGTTTTCACTGTACTGGGGAACTTAGTTTTGTCCGGATATTTTTTGGATGGCGACGACCTATGATTTGGTATTTTTATTTTTTGACGATTTGACAATTATATACATGGGTATTTCGTTTGCGCATGTTTTTTACCCTTTATACATTTTGGTATCCATTACCATATTCATGTTCCATCAAGTATCATAAGACTACGTTATACAATGCTCGTCCCATAAAATTTTTCGATGACTTGTCACAACTAACAGGGCTGAGGAAATAACATTTGAATATGTTCCTCTAATTCTGTCGGGCACATTACGTTACGCAAGGACTGCACCGAAAATTAAAATCAATGTCTTATTAGGAGAACTAAACGTATATTATAATTTTTCATCATTTGTCTTTAACTGGGCCAATTTTTCAACTACGGTTTGCAACTCGAATAACTCATTTGTATAACAATTGCAACTCAATTAAACAACTCATTTAAACAACATGATATACCATAATTAGATTATATTGCACAGCTGACTTTTCTATTCAACAACCGCCTCCGTACGTTTAAATTTCCGCAACTAACTCGCAGCGTCGCATAATTATATACCGTAAATCTTATTTACTAATCTATCATTGATCTTATAAAATTCTAATATTTTGACACTGCATTTGATATTATGCGGCGGATATACTTTGAAAAAAATAGGACAAAAGAATTGCTTTGATGTCGAAAAGAAGTGCTGTGAAGATAGGCAGTAGCATTAACGTATTTCATAGGCTGTATACGTCTTCAAACGTTTCTCTTTGCCGGCATTTGAGGGAAATTTGCCAATAAAACTTAATCGTCCGGACCCCGCTCATGTGTATAAATTAGGGTGTGAAGTTCTTAATGATGATCAAGAAATTGTGCCACATCTTGACTACTGATACTAACCGCTTCGATTTAGCCAATTTCAGGCAGAGTTAAACTACAACTACTTTTATGCAACTTTCAGAGAAAAATGCGTGCAAAAACCGGGCAGTTTTTGTCTCTTACTGCCATCCGTAAGAGACAAAAATCTCTTAAGGCTGGCTGTATATTTTAGTTTCATATAGGTAGCTATAAGGCACTTTTGTCTCTTATAGTCAATTGTAAGATATTTTTATCTCGTATGGCCAGTCGTTAAAGACTTTTATCTCTTGTGGCCAGCTCTAAAAGAGAAAATTCCCCCACGGACTGCTGTAAGAGACTAAAATATCTTACAGTTGTCTGTAAGAGATAAAAATATCTTACAATTGACTATAAAAGACAAAAGTGCCTTATAGCTATCTATATGAAACTAAAATATTATATAGCCAACCTTAAGAGATTTTTGTCTCTTACGGATGGCCGTAAGAGACAAAACTGCCCGGTTTTTGCACGCATTTTTCTGTGAAAGCTGCATTATTTCGTAGCAAAATGATAAATGCCGATGCGAATTTTTTGTTTTTGATTAAGGCTCCGGTTCTACAGTTATGGGGTGTGAGGTACGGGGCATGGCGCCCTCATGGTTCCTTGACCCAAAATTCGAAAATTTTTTCTGACGTCCTGGGTGGTTGAAAAGTTTCACTCGGAATTGTTCGGGCTTGGGAACTCATTGCCAGTTTGACAGTTTTTTTTGCGACTTATAGTTCCATTTGTACGGGCTCGTGGCGCTCCAATGGTTCGTCGACCCTAAATTATTAATTTTATGTGACCTTCTGGGAGGCTGTTAGTTGGCACTTGGGGTTTTTGGGGCATGGGAAACTTATTGCCGGTGTTAGTTTTGTTCTAACTTGTGCGGTATCGTGTAATAATCACATATAGCATATCGACGTATGCTATCAAGACGTGATTGGCTGTGCACGCAAGAAACGTAGGTGTACCTATGCTTCACTACGTTCTGTAATCTCGATAGAGTTACTAGTATTTAATGCATTTCTGTTTAATAATGTTGCTCCGGTAACGTTTCATTTCTTAATGCTATTTTCCCTAATGAATTCCTGATTTCAGATATCACGACTATCCGAATGCCGTTGATTTTGTTGTGATGCGACAACACTACGAAGCTGGAATTGCCAAACAATGGGATACAGGTATTTCCGATGTAGCAGATTATCATTGGCTAGGATGTCGTCATCCATTGTGCCAAAATAAATATTTAGCGTTTTAACTAACAAAATGGGCAGAATGGTTATATATTACCGCAGATAAAGAGCCATTGACGTACCATCGTAGCAGTGACTAGGGGTACAGCTCTACGAGCCAAGACTTTGGTTACACAAAATTTCCCAGCTACAAGGGAGAACACAGCTTCCATTGGATTAGGGACTTAACCCCTCAGGGTTGGACCCTCCATAGAAAAAGTAACGGACATAAAATTTTGGGAAAATTCGGTAACAATTAGCACATATTGCTAAAGTATTGGGACTTTTAGCAAAAATTAGGGAAAAATGATAAAGTAGTTATGTTCAATCAACAGTGACATTCATGAACAGCTGCTGTACCAATTTCTTGCACGATACTAAATTTATGTAACAAATATGGGTCATTTCACGAAATCATGTCATTTTGGTCGGAAAGGGGCTACATTCGACAGTTTTTGGCCCATTCCACCAGTCTTTTGAAAGGAAATTTAATGTCGCTGTGAGGTGTAGGTTTAGGCGTTCCGACGGTCATAATGAGGTATGGTAACATAGCAGGAGCCATAGGCCCACAAACCTGATTGGTCAAATGAAGCCAAAAACACATGTCTCATTATAAACGATCGCCGTAAAGCTAGCACGTGATACATATGTGTGTTTTTATTTCCCTGTGATCCTTTGGTATTTGCTGATTTTTCGGCAAAAACTTGGGAGTTAGCATCGACACTGAAGCTGACGTCAACCTTCCGAAAATTTTTTTCGTGACATGTAGCGTGCCGACCTAGGTCAAATCTGGCAGCTTGCATACGCTGGTAAATAACGTCAAAGTGCACTAGAGCCAAAAATGCTATATAGCGATAATCGTAATCGATACAGGTTTTATTGAAAAAAGGATGTCACCCTCTGTCCATGTGTTGTTTGATTATGAAGTCGAAGGTCATGAAGTGCCAAAAATGGGATATGCAAAATGTAGCCTCCCCCTCGACCTTACGAAAATTAAGGTTAAAAAATCCAAATCTAGCATACAGTCTTACAATAGGCCGAATGGAAACATAGTAACGCGCCCCACTAGAATCGACCCATGTATTAAAAATGTTTAATGAAAATGTAGGCCCCTCGATTTGACGTGTATAGAGTTGATAGAGTGTGTCAATAGAGTTACTAGTATTTAGTGAAAATGAGTATTTCTGGATATCACGCTTTATTTTTCTTACGCGATTATACGCCGTCGTTACTCAAAATTTACTTCGCGTATGACTAGGGGAACCGCCGAAATCCGGGTGAGTTCGAAAAATAAGGGTTGCCTTTTATAGTTAGCTTGATTTTTTAACTATATATAAATATTGCTTAAAATATTCGGCTTCATTTTTGAAGTTAACATACCGTCATAAATCATTTCGAAAGTTTTAATTTTTATGGATAAAGGAAAAATATGTTTGGCCTTGGTTTCTGCAAAAACGTTATTTTACAAATTAAAGTCAGTATCGAAGTATAGAAATTCTGGATGGTAGGCTAAAACTATGGAAAGTTGCGTAGATGCTACGAATTACATCGTCTTTATGATGTCACAACTGCCTTTGAGCTCCAGCCTACTGTTTGTTTGACGGTATTTGTTTCAGGCGACGCTATTTGTGCTTGTATCGACGACCAATGGTTTTTTGGCACAATCGAACAAAAACGGCCGTACGATGCGAATTACCCGCGGTCACATTTTCAAAACTTTCACGTGGTATGGGATAATGGCGATAAAGAAGAAATGAGCGCATGGGATCTCGAAATTCCCGTCCGAAAACGTTAGTCCTTAGATGAAATTATTTGAGCCAAAATAATTTTTTGGATAAGATTTCACTTTCTGAAGCAGTGTGCACAATCTGACCAATATGTACTGGTTTAGCCATGGTAAACGAACTGCTGAACTTCGGCTTACGTTATAATTTTCGAAATTTTGATTTAAAAATTGTAATTGCTCTAATTTTATATTGTAAATTAAGTTTTGTCATTTAAGCCTGGACGTAGTTCCGGCATCACTTTTTAGATAACGTAGTTACACGAATGGTTGAATCGATCGTATAAAAAATGCACAAGGAATCGGTCGTAATTTTAAAATTCTCAATTAAGCCTGTTCAACAAATAAAATGAGCAAAAACGACCTAGTGGAAACATTGTGTCTTATCATTGCATTATAGAGTTGTAAATCCTGCTAGAAATAGTAGATCTTCATGTAAGGGTAGTGAAGGTTTTGGTTACAGTAGTGAAGATTTTGGTTACGTTGGTAATCTTTGCAGTTTCGCCAGCTTATGAATCGCGATTTTTTATAATACATGTGTTGCAGAACGTCCATCTCAAAAAGGAATCGGTGTCAAATTGACAACTGAAGAAATGAAGAGACTTGTTGCGTACGAGCCACAGCCCTACGAGCCATCGGGTGACATTTTGGTAAGTATTGTTCTTCAAATAGGGAACGTTTCGATTATGGATATTTGGGAGTGGTGAAGTGGACTTCATGGTTAATCTTCCATAGGGGGTTTTTACATTAAGGTTTAGTATTCTATTTTATTTGCAGTTCCCATTGGGTGTGCTGATATTGGTGTATCGAATGGGCATAAATTGAATGATTTGTGGTAACTTATAGATGATTAATTGAGCTATTGATTGATAAAACTTGAAGCATTCAAACCCGTGAACATAATATGATGAAGAAAACAAAACTGTAATGCTATTTTTGATTGAATTATGATTGTAGTAGATAAAACTTGTCGAAGAATTTTTATAGCAGGATAGTGAACAAGTTTGATAATATCCGTTATTGGGGTTTTTAGGTTCACATAACTCAGCTTTGGCTGGGCAGATTAACTTGCACGATAGCTCATTTAAATGCATGAAATCTTTATTTAGCGAAGTCCGGTTTCAATTTCTTCGGGCATAAGGTGGCGGCTCGGGTCTCGAGCGTGCTCGATTAATCACGTTATCTATTGTATCTCGATAAACTGTGTAGATCTCAGAGTCGAAGAAGGCTTTATTATACCTAATGCTAGGGATTTGTATCAGAAAGGTTATAAATGGCCCCTGAAGTCAAGAATACACGAAAACGACAATGTCTCCGCAATCGCTGGAGCCAGGTGGGTGTTATTGGTGTCATTTTGAAGAGCAATAATGAAAGGAGCGTAGTAGTCAATGTTTTTTTTGAAAATTTAATATTTTACCGTAATTTGACATGGGAGGTCTTTCGGTACATTTTTCAGTCGTTTTAAGTAGAAAGCGCGTAATTATCGTGTTGTAGGCCGAAAATGATTACGCTGTCTAGATTATTTGTTAGATTTTCCTTAGGAGGAGTGTAATTTACACTAAAATGAATAACGTTTTTTGTGCTCAAAACTGTCTAATTAAGCTCTAGTTATATGCCAACGGCTTACAGTTTTTGCTTACGGCTTATAGTAAAAATACGTCACTTTTTGCTCCTTTTAATTCCGTAACTAATTAGTAATTTTATACTGCACTGTTCTGTATGTAACCCACTACCTCTTTTTTCGATGAGTGGTTAAACACCTTACAATCTGTTAACTTTGCAGAGCTTTTGCTATTTCGTGAAGCTTTTTTCATAAACCCAGAAATGGGTTGGAAATTACTAATGTTTCTGTAGCATAAACAGTAGTTAAATAAGTCGGAACGTTTTAATGACCCTACAACAAACAATTTTCCGTTTCTTTAAGTTCTTCATTTTTCTGACCTCTTTCTTCTTTTTTACATATATGATTAATACAATAACAAATTTAAGTTTTCTAATTATTGGAACACCACCACCCATGATGGAACACCACCACCCATGATGGAACACCACCACCCATGGACTCTTGTGTTTTACGCACAAACGAATATATAGTTAAAATTTATATGTATGACTGTAGTATCCCAGAGCTTTGCACGAAAAGCTGCTATGACTATTTTATGATCGTTCTCTTCGGCATATAATAATTGATATGTTATACGCACATATGAAATTATTAATCCATGAATAATCAGTAATGTAATTTATATGATACAATGTAATCGTCGTGGTATACAGTATATAGGAGAAACGCGTAGAAAACTAAAAATAAGATTTTATGAACATTTTCAGGCTATCAGTAAAGGTAAACAGGATAAGAGTAAAACCATTTCCAATCCTTTTAACAATATATGAAACACAAAAAAATTTGAAGTTAAAATTCTGGAAAAAATTAAAGATTTTACTGATAAAATAAAAAGTTAAGATTAGATAAAGAAAGTTATTTTATTAAAATACTTAAGACAAACAACTTTTTGACCTTAATGACAGAGTTCAAAATAATATTGGTAGCACTTCGGTCTGCCAAACTTTTAAAGAGTTTAAAGGTAATAGGAAAAGAGGGAAAACGTGGTGTATGTACCCATCTAAACCATGTCAACCATTTGAATATTATATCGCATTGTGCGGTTTTATATCAAAATGAATTATGTGTTTTAGGAAAACTTATTTATAAGTTAATATTTGTTCTGAATAGGAAATCTTTGGTGAAACTTTTTGATACATTTCAACAGGGTATTTCCATACCGCAGATAATTATAATAGATTTGGACTTTAATAAAATTGTTATGGATATACTCGATTTTCTTTCGGTCTGAGGAACGTTATATGAAGGTAAAAATTTACGTAGACATAAAGCTTTCATATAAATTTTATATGGGATTCCAGCTTTCGATATGGTTCATTGAAAAAGATTTTTTTAATATGATAACATTAAAAAACCTTGGCCTATTAATGTGCCGTGTTTTACTGATCGTTTTATTACACCTTCTATTTATTTTATTTATAGTAAGCCCATCTGATTAATCTTGATGAATCATAGACAATCTATTGATAAATTAGATTTATGGCGATACCTAGAAAAAGATAAACCGTGTAACTGTAAAAATTCTATTTATTGTGACACTATTCATGAGCATGTTATGACGGGTAATATAAACTTTGTTACTAATAGTAAGTATCGTAAAGTTATCTCATATGGACCTTCCTACAGGTTCCCCAAACTGGTTAATTTTGATATTGTAAAATTAATTTTCTTAAATGCCTTAACGATTATATCAGTATATTCGAAAATACGTCCGAGATCTACAGCAGGAATTTATTATAAATATTGTGGACAAAATGTCTCAAAATTAAGCTTTACTTGAAAGAAATTTTATATACACACAATTGCAAGAGAATTTGGGTATGATTTTAATCTTAAAACATTTGTTAATAATTTCTATAGGCAGATACCATATACTCCTCAAAATATTATATTACGACAATTATCAGACTGTAAAAATTTTACCATTACGGTTAATAATGCTAATACGTAACTTCCCTTTATTAATACGGTTCCTAAATTTCACAAAAATCCGGTTAAATTTAGATACATAATTGCCAGTAAAAACGCTATTACAAAAATTTCATCTAAAATTTTTTGTTTTATATTTAAGCTATTCGTGTTTAAAATACGTAACATTTCAGATATGTCTCAAAAATGGCGTAACTTGCCGAATTGCTGGATTATTGGCAGTAATAAGAAGATATATAGAAGCGCTGTAAAGCGCAATCGAGAGCCTGTAGAAGCCACTGGCACTACACCTGACGCTCTTAAAGCACCCCCAGCTAAGAGTTATAAGGAAGTAGCCAGTAAGGCGCTAGAATTGGTTATCATCGCTGCAGATGATCAGGATAGAACCTTCTCTGATGAAGAGGTTAATAAGATCCGGGAGGATATCATTGAGGCTACGTTTCGTGCGACTAGTGAAGACCAGATGCACTTTAAAGACTCTGGTTCATGGAATGGACACTTACTGGTGACTTGTGCGACTGAGGCGGCCAGAGACTGGCTATCTAAAGGTGTGGAACGAATAACAGTAACAGAGGGGGAAGCCCTGAAAGCAATTCAGCGCTCGGAATTTGAGCAGTGCAGAATTTTTATAGTAGTTCCGAATCTAAGGAACAAGGACTACACGGTAGAGATGGTAGTTAACCGCTTGGCGAATGCCAATAGAAGCATTGATTTCAAGGGTTGGAATCCAATCACCGTGTGGTCAGAAGAAAAGTGTTTGAAGATTATCTTTGCAATTCCAAAAGCTTGCAGAGAAGCGTTAAGAAATGTGGGCGATCGCCCCCACTTTGAATTATCGACGTTGGAGGTCAAAGATGCCTCCAATCGTCCAGCTAAGAAGAACCCGCAGCAGTAAACCGATATGAAAGCGGTAGTTGCGGGAATGAGCAAAGATCAGATTGAAATAAGACTCTATGAAGTAGTTACAGATGCAGTATATATGCGCATCTGTCTCTCGAGTACTATAGTAAAAAGGAACAAAAGATATTTTAGCCACAGACAGGCAACAGGTTTCATGAAGGTATAATCATAGAAAAGACCAGGGTGATTGCCTTTCTCGCAGTCCTTAGGAGTTGGAGGTTTGAGGGTCATGATAAGGTTTTATATAAAAGGATACCGATATTGGTAATGATAATGGTGAGTAATCAACTATATATGATTAGGTGTCTCTTAGCTGCAAATTTTGCAGGAATGTTTGGTTTTTATGAGAATATTATAAGTTATTTAACAAACCATAATTATAAGGATGGTTAGTTTTAGACAAATTAATCTGCAACATTGCAAAGAGGCTACAGTTAAGATAAGCAAAAAGAAACCGAAGATGTCGGATTGCATTTTGACCCAGGAGCCATATGTGCTAAGTAGGAAACCGCGCATTTGGAATTCAGAATACGAAGTATTCTATGCTGATGCAGAGCGACCACGCTCTGCAATTTTTATGAGAAAGATGATTAAGTGTGTTGTTATAAGTCGTTTCAGCGATGGTGACTGTGTAGTCGTTAAAATATGTAATGAGAACAGTGAGCTGTGGGTAGTGTCAGTGTACATGCCGTATGATGCTAACTCACCACCTAGTCGAAAATTTAGAGACTTAGTAAACCATTGCAGTAGTAACCAGATAAGACTGATTCTGGGATGTGATGCAAACGCTCATCACACATTGTGGGGCAGCACAAACTGTAACGACAGGGGAATAGATTTATTAGAATTTATAGCTAGTACTAATCTAGAAATAATGAATGTGGGTGATAAGCCAACATTCATTACAAGAAATAGATCTGAGAGGATCGATGTGACTCTCACTGATTTTGCTAGTGTCGGAAAGCTTATTAACTGGAGAGTATTAGATGAGAATAGTTTTTCGGATCATAGGACGATAGAGTTTGAATATGTGGAGAAAATCGCAGAAAATAAGATACAGTATAATTTAAAGCGTCTCAGATATGAGGAGTTTCGAGATAAGCTTCTCCAAAATACAGTGGGTGCTGATGCACAAGATACTATTTATAACTCAGAAGTGATGGATATGAATGTAATTAAATTCACCAGTGCAATGAATCAAGCAAAAGAAGAAGCGTGTCCATTGATGAAATTAGGAAATAGAGGTTTGAATTGATGGTCGCAGAAACTTGGCCGGCTAAGACAAAGATCAAGGAATCTATACAGATATGATGTTAAGTTTGCTGGAGAGTGTAATTGGAATAGATATAGAACTGCTCAGAAATTGTATAAAGATGAGATAAAGAAAGCAAAGAGCAGGTCGTGGAAAGTATTCTGTGAAAAGGTTGAAGGTGCTAATGCTAGCACTCGTTTGGCGAAGATTTGTATGCTGGTGCACAAAGTGAGACTCGGTCATCTTCAGAAAGCGGATGGAAGTATGACAGAGAATGAGGAAGAAACATTAGAGCTACTTTTACGCTCTCATTTTCTGGATTCAATGAGAGATGACAATGAGGAGATTAAGATGTCCCAGAATATCAGGCCAAGCAAGAGGGACGTTGCTATGGCTGAAGAATTAGTGAGCGTAGATAAACTAAGATGGGCAGTGTCAAGTTTTGGTTCTTTTAAGAGCCCAGGTGTTGATGGTATCAACCCAATATTATTGAAAATGGACTTTGATAAAATTAGCCACATCTTAATGAAAATAATTAAGGAATCTATAGCTACAGGATATATGCCTAAGGCATGGAAGAAAGCACTAGTTTCGTTTATACCGAAACCAGGGAAGGATAATTATTTAGATCCGAAGAGCTTCAGACCTATCTGTCTTACATCGTTTCTATTGAAGACGGCGGAAAGACTGGCGGATAGGTATTTAAGGAGCCAGTTTTGTGGTAGGATTCATGAAAATCAACATGCGTATCAAAAAGGGAAGAGCACTACTACAGCTCTTCATGGTCTAATAAGTAGATTAGAAAGTGTGCTAAACCAAGGTAACCATACGATTGCGGTATTTCTCGATATAGGTAGAGCCTTTGATAGAACAACACATGAAACTTTTCGACGTGCATTCGGCAAAATTGGAATTAATGCCACTATTAGGAAGTGGTTGAGCAATCTTGTTGGCATCAGGTGGGCTACAGCGACAATGGGCACGTCATCAGTATGATTCCGATTAAGACGAGGGAGCCCACAGGGAGGAGTCTTATCACCCTTGTTGTGGACTTTAGTAATTGTTGATTTGCTAAGAAATATGAATACAACGGACTTATATATACAGGCATACTCAGATGACGTAGTTGTGCTCACCAGTAGCAAAAATCTGGACGTCAATGTTAGGAGAATTCAGAAAAATCTAACACTTCGTGGAAAATGGTGTACAGAAAGGGGTTTAAAAGTAAATCCGGCTAAAAGTAATGTGCTGGTTCTTTCAAGAAGCAGAACGCTCAATCGAGATGTAAAGCTTAAACTATTGGACGAAGTTTTACCTGTAACTAATACAGTCAAATACCTTGGAGTGGTGATTGATAACAAATTACTATGGAGAGATCACATAGAACTGGTCATGAAAAAAGGAGTCAGCACACTAATGGCATGTAGAGGAATAATTGGAAAGACATGGGGAATTAAACCTAAGATTTTATGGTATATTTATAATAGCATCGTACTTCCATCCGTGTGTTACGGTGCTGTAGTCTGGTGGCATAAAGTCCAACTTAAAACATATGCAAGAAAGCTTGCGAAAGTATCCAGATTAGCCTGTATCATGATGACCGGTGCCATGAAATCGACACCGACGTTAGGAATGGAAGTTTTATTAAATGTTTTGCCACTAGATCTAGCGGTCATAGAAGAAGGTATAAAAGAGTTGCATAGGATTCAATGTATATTTCCGCATACACTTGATGTAATTCAAGGGTATCGTACTGATACAGAAGAAATTAGGAATGAATTGCCTGTATTCAACTTCCCTTGCGACTATATGTAATCGCAAATAGCGGATGAGCGTACTTGGCACACAGTTGTTCCAAGCCGTGAGGGTTGGCTAGATGAGACTAGGCGACTTAGAGAGAAGTCTAATAACACTATAATATGTTATACAGATGGATCTCTTGTGAATCTCCAGGGGAAAACTTCCACTGGAGCAGGATTCTCTATTGGGACAAGAAACCATGTATACTCATTAGGTGCATATATAAGTGTTTTTCAAGCAGAAATATATGCGATAAAAGCTTGTGTAGACAATATCATAGGAAATAAACGCGCAATATGAATATAAGAATCTTTTCAGACAGCCGCGCTGCTCTCAAAGCACTTGAGGCTGACCTGGTTAAATCCAAATTAGTCTCAGAGTGCAGGGTGAGTTTAAGAGAATTGTCCAAACAGAATGAGGTATCACTTATATGGGTACCAGGCAGGGAATAACCGGAACCGAAATTTACCGGAACCGGAACCAGCAACCGGAACCGTCCATTTAAACCGGAACCGGAACCGGAACCTGGTCTTCGAAATTTATATATAGTAAAACAGATGATGGAAGAAATGAAGGTATAGTGGATTTAAAATGCATTAAAAATAACTTTTACATTAAACTTAATGTATTGCGATGGTATTATTGCCTTTCTGAAATTTTAAAAAGACTGAGGAAGTTAATAATGTTTATTTATCGATCGAATATGTCGGTTTTTGGACATTCAGAGCAAAAAATGTCTTCCACTATACACCATTGCGAATACTGCGTCAAATCGAATGTGCTTACAAAGCTTGGAGCGTAGAATAAACACTTTCGCTCTGTCTCCAGTCGCCTTCCTTTACTACACATACGTTTGTTGCATGTTCTTCTGTAGGAAACTTAAAATTATTGGTTTATATGATTCTAAGATAAAATAATAGATAGGAGGTCATTTTCTGATCAGTGGTCAGAGACATTGTTTAGGCTAGCGTTGGACAAACACCGCCCGACAGTTAGGTGATAATGATGATAACTTTCTAATCAGAATGCTATGAATGAGACACACTGTGATTCTGCTCGCACAGTTTCAATAAATACAGTTCATTGCCAAGGAAGCAGTTTCTGCTTGCGTTGCAGATAACGTTACTTCAATTTCACCTGATTTACAAAGTTTAAAGCGCACCGGCTGGTGCTTGACGCAATTTATGTTAGCCAAGCATAGGCTAAGTACTTCTACGTAATCCATACTCTGTTACCGAGTTGGACCGGTATAATTCGAACGTACCCCGCAGACATCTGAATGTGTGGAATAGCTGATACAAGCATCGACCTGGCTTTGATTTAACAATCTCCTGCAGGTTATTATGAAAAATTCCTGCTCAAATTATGTGCCCTACTTACGTTTCACACGGCAAATTGGTTAGTTAATCTTTTCTTTTGCTTGGTTGTATTTGAGCTTGATCAATGTATAATATATATTACATGTTTGGATTACAGCATGAAGCAAAGAACGTGGAAAATTTCAAACAAAATTTTTAAACCGGAATTCCGGTTCCGGTATGGTTTTTGCCCTTTGCCGGAACCGCAACCGGAACACGATTTTCGCCGGAACCGGAATTCCGGTTACTCCCTGGTACCAGGTCATAGTAATATAGAAGGAAATGAAACAGCTGATCAGCTAGCCCGAAGAGGTTCATCAAAAATACCTGTAGGACCAGAACCTATCCTTCCAATCTCAAGGAAGGAAGTTGCAACAAGGATAAAATCTTGGCTACACAAAAAGTTTGTTACTAGATGGATGCAGGAAGCAACGTGTAAACAGACAAAAAGTATCATTAGTACGCCGAATAAGAAATATAGTAATTATTTGTTAGGATTAACGAAAGACAGGATAAGACAGTGCGTTCAGGGAATAACGGGGCACAGCTGGCTAAACTTCCACCTACATAAATTAAAAGTTACAGGAAATAAACATTGCTCTCATTGTGGCATCGACGAGACATCAGAACACTTCCTGTGTGCTTGTCCTAGGTTTGCAGAGAGTCGGAGAGAAATTCTAGGGAATACAGTAATTAATATGGAAGGATTAAGAGATTACAACATTAAAAAGTTATGTAGTTTTATTCTCAGTACTGGTAGGCTTGCTGTCGAAAACCATGATTAAAACGGAATACAACGTTTTAGGTAATCCAAGATAAAGTAACACTTTGCGCTTTCACAGTTTTTAAATCACAGATTCTGACGTTATTCGCAGTTTAACGGGCTGATGCAATGGACGTGTCATTCATGTTCCCGCATGTTTTTCTAGCCCAGTATAGTCAAATGTATCTATCTAATCTAATAAGAAGATATTAAATAGCTTAAAAAGTTCAAATTTACGAAAAAAATATGCATACCGTAAACACTTTATGATTTTACTACCATGTATACCTTTCTGGAACATGGGGATATTATTCAAAATATTGCGGAATTTACCCATGATATATTTCAAAGCTCTGGTACAAAATTAATTGCAGTTGGGCACACCGGAGTCTATTGGTGTAATGATTCGGGGAAAATTTAACTATTGATGCAGATCTCATTATTAAATACCCCACCTAGCTTATTGATAATAGTTATTTTACTTTTCGCAATATAGTCTTTAAACAGAATATTGGAATACCTATGGGGACGGACGCGGCGCCGTATATTGCTAACTTATACTTGCATGTATATGAAAAGAAGTACTTATATTCCTGTCCTAAGCATATTTCAAATAGACTTATTTATGCATACAGGTATATAGATGATATAAGTCTAATTAATGATTTTGAAGTGTGTGAGAATAATTGCTCAAAAATCTATCCTCCTTGCTTGAAATTAGAAAAATTGAATGACAATAATCGATATGCGGAAGTGTACGACTTGCAAATTAATAGGAATAATGGCAGATATCGATATCTATGACAAACGAAACGAATTTTCGTCCAATTTATCTACTACGGTCTTCCGGGGAATTATTAACAGTCAAATTGTAAGATTTTAGAGAATATGCGGTAATGCTAAAGCATTTGCTCGTAATGTAGTTGAGTTTTGTTCTAAGTTAAGGGATCGGGGTTACCCTAATAGGTCTATCAAAAAGTACCATAATCAATCGATTAATAGTCTTCTTGCTAACAGCGATCGGCGCGCGCATATTCGTAATGAAATTAAGAAACTCAGTAGTATTTGATAGTACTGTTAATATTGGAAATTTAATAAATCGCCAAATTTCAGTTCTTACTAGCTGATCATGTTATTGATTGCGCGGATCATGTGATACGTGCCACTTATATGTCTATCAGCCTTGTTTCTACTGATTTTTGCACCTCGAGTGCAAACATTGTTGAATTATTGAAACTAACAGTTTTTATTGACGTACCAATTTTATACGTACATTAGGTAGTCTGTTGAACTGTACATTCGCCTAAAATGATTTTTGCGGCTCGAGTGCAAACATTGTTGTATGATTGAAACTAACTGTTTTTATTGATATACCCATTTTACACGTACATTTGGTAGTACATTTAACTGTACATTCGCTCCACGAAGGCGGACAGTCCTATCTTCGTGGTGACACGAAGATTCGGTTAGGTTATGACACCGGCCTTGCTGTGGTGTGGAGGCCATCTCCGTATATTCGGAGATTCAAAGGACGGACGGTTTTAGATCTACTTCACTTGTTTTTGAGATTGCTTTTGATTCACATACGGTAGAGCTTGTTACATATTAATGTATGTTATTTTAGATGCTTCTGCTTCTCTTCCACTCATTTAGTCTGGTTAATGTGTTGCAATTTCTTTTTATTCTAGACAATACTTTTGTGCGTACTTTCGGTATAATAGAGGTTGATTCATGATTTATTCGAATATTGGTACAACATCGATTATAAACTATTTATGATTATATTTTGTATATAATCATTATATAATTTACAGCTATTTCAAGTATTTGTGCTGTAGCGTTGGGTTAAAACGGTTTTTTGAATAGACCCATGAGACCCAAAGTACACAAAACGGTAATGTATCCGTAAGCGCTTGAGTTATATGGATGTTAAATTGGTCTCATTGTGTAGATGCCATTTTTGGTAAATTCAGGCACAAAAAATTTTGCCACTTTTTCAACATTGATGTATATAGGCCATAGAATGTGTCTATAGGTTGTCGCGCTTGCCAATACTGCAAAGGCAATTGTGTTTACGTGATATGCGTCAAAACGGCAAGTGTTTTGGCCCCTACAACGTTAAAATCACTCCATAATTTAATATGTTTATTACATTTTTATAAATTTCAAAACTTTTAGCTTTTTGGTAATTTTAGGAAGAAATAAAGAGTTCTGCGGCTTTGTATGTGATTAAAATGGCCGTAGCATTGTTGTTAGTGTATTGTCGATGAATAGTTGGAATTTAAAGGGGTCCAGAGAGCTTATTGTAACACATTGAAATGGTCAATAAGCCCAGAATAGCCGTTCTGTTTCTTCTCGCTTTGCGAGTGAATAGTGGTAATTTCGTTAGATTACTAACGCGTGGAATTCGCTATAATACCGAGCTGTTAAATTGATGTTCTTTAATATCGTGTGTACATTAGACCAGGTTTAAAACGTTCCAGCAAGTTGGACATAGCCCAGCTTGTATATTCTCAGATTCTCATTGCTAAGCTCTGGTTCGTGGCTCACTCCGAAGACACTATATAACTATGCTTCGCAGTAGTTATTTGACAACAGGTTTCACAAGCGACTACTGCATATGTATTTGACTTACGCCAAGATGTCGAGCGGGATCTCAATAGCCCAGGCAGCCAAGAACGATTTTGAATCTGGACTTTTGGTAACCTTAGACAAAATACATAATTACTGGGTGCCTAGTACTGAGAAAAACTGGGTTACTGGTAAAACACCAGGGAAAACCGGAAATTTTAGCCAAAAATGGCCCTAAATTTGGGGATTTCGCTGTGTTGTTTTATTAAAAACATTAACATATGACAAAAAGTAGTTATTGGTGTTCTAGGTTTTTTGGGTCCACAGGTGGGTCTGGAGCCAAATTTTTTGACGTGGACCCAAAAAAACTTTACTGGACCCATGACAGTTTCGGCTTTGGTGACATAGGATTTGCAAATAAATTCTATTACAAATTGCAGGCTTTTAGCCGTTCGTGCTTACAGGTGTACATAGTTGCTTACTGTTGGTTTCTCGTCCTTTATCTTGGCTTGGGACAGGCAGAGAATAATTTATGTATTTGTAATAATGTAAAATTGCGTTTCGAAATTAGGTTTTTTGTGTAAAAATTCGTGAAATTTTCGAGCCAAAACTTGTAAATCTAGACCATAGTTTAAGGTCTGCACCCAAAAAAAATCGCTGGACCCAAGTTGGACCCAGTGTCCGTTTTGGAAAAAACTTGCGTGTTCCATTTTCGAAACAAAGCGTTTTGTGAACGGTGTTCCAAACACTTCAGCTTAAGCAGCATGGGACTTGTATCCACCCAGCCTAACGTTACTTCCTTTTGTTGCCAACCGTCGACGTCTCGAATAGCAGCTGTTCTGGATCCAGGTGGAGAGATCGATGAAACTACTGCCTATAGTCCACCGTCTGATACTTTGGGGCATTACTACCTAAGGCAAGATACTTCGCGGACTGCGATTATCTGGTGCTTGAAAACTGTTGCGGGAAATCTATCGCTTCGAAATGTGGAAGGTATTGTTGAGCTATTCAGGGCTATTTATAGTGACAGTACGGTAACGGGGCAGTTTTTGCCTTAGCCGTTCTAATTTGGTGTATAGTGTTGTCTGTTGTTTAGCCCTGGTTTTTAAGAAACACGGCATGACCTGCATTAGTAGCGGCAAAACATTTTTGTCGCGTGCTTCGACGAAGTGTTCAATCGAGTGGCCCAAAGATGCCATATAGATCTGGTAGTACGATTTTGGAATCAAATCTGGTAGTGTTGAGATACCTGACGTCGGTATTTCTCGAGCGCTGCCGTGCTGTTGACCTGCTCGCCGGATTTAAAAAGGGTCTTGGAGATCTCCCTATCCAAAGCTTTTCCAAATCTCTATGGGCGGCCCGCTGTAAACTGGGAGTTTTACAATGACATTATTTAGAACTCGATAGAGGGCTTGTTGAAGCTGGGAACTGCGGCTTCTATGTGGTTAATAGAGCTCTCCAAAGGGGTCACACTGCCGTTCTGATGGCACTTGAACGAATTGTTTAGAAATTTCACCTGTCTGTGCTTGCTTCCTTGCGATGCTATCGTTTCTGCGAAAGTATGTCAAAGAAGTTAACCCAAGGCCGTGGAACCGCAACTTCTTTGTTTTGGAGGAGGCCTTGAACTAAAAATTACTAGAGGCTAAATTACACTTGTTTAGTCAAATGTTCGGTTTCTGTAAGCTTTCCTGCCTAAGTTTCAAACAGCGAAACTGCTATTTCCGTTGCTGCATTGTAAACTGGAGCGCATGCTCCGGTCCATTCTTGTTCGCCTTGTTAAATCCAAATGCTACAACCTTGCTAATACAGTGACGAAGCTTATACAGCTTGACCTCGCCGTGGACGAAGATGCGCTTAGGATCAAAGTGGATATAGGGTTTAGCGCGCAGGCTGCCCTGAACTCATCGTGGGCGACTCAACTTCATACAGTGTGTTGTTTCACTGTCTGTCGCAAGTTTTTAGTGATTTTGGCAACTAAGCTTATCGAAAAGTTGGCGCTGGTGTTGAAATTCGTGTGATCGTGTAGATACAGTACCCGCCAAAAATGACTGTCGCTCGCTCGCGACTCGCTCGAGACTCGCTCGCGACTCGCTCGAAATAAATTTGTTCTAAAAATAGAATTTTCTATTAATTTAAATAGTTGCGAAATCTCGAGCGGGCCACTCGCTCGCGACTCGCTCGAGACTCGCTCGCGACTCGCTCGAACTCGCTCGCTCGAAATGCGACGGTCATTTTTGGCGAGTACTGTATCTTTCACCTCGACTACTCAAAGATCAGCCTATTCTCTGTAAATCCCGACTTCAGAAAATACTATAGAGTCTTGTGGATTCGGGTAGGGTATCAACAGACAATGCGGAGGACGCTAAGCGCAGATTTCACGATTTCTTGTCTAGTGCTGGATTTGCCGGCATAAAAGGCTTTCAGACTGACTAGTGGTTACATCATTTTGTACTTTGATCTGTTTGGTTATAATCCCAAATACGAAGCGTTGTTTCGTGTAACAAAACTCATATTAATATTGTTTCACCGCATTGCCTCTGTTGAGACGGCAGTCTCTATCAACAGCGACATTATTGTAGAAAATATACAGAAAGATTCCCTTGTGGCGCAATGAACCGTGTACAATGCGATTCAGGCTGTCGGAGTACCTCTGAATGCTGAGATCTCGCTCGATATGCTCGAGATATTCTAGCAGGAAACACAAATACTACCGTCAGGCGTCGGAGACAAAAAGTCGGTAGCCGAGAGAGAAGCTGCCGTAAAGGGCAAGGCCAAGAAGCGTGCATCCAAGCAGATCGCGGAGTAATAGTGTTTGTGATCCATTTAAGGTGTGATAAATTACATCGTTAAATTAAACAACAAACCGGTGGTTGTTGCTCTAACAGCCGGGGATTTCAGACCCTAAGACTGTTGGCCACCCTGAATTTATTGGGGTACAGAGAGAAGCCGAGAGAGAAGCTGCCGTAAAGGGCAGGGCCAAGAAGCGTCATCCAAGCAGATCGCGGAGTAATAGTGTTTGTGATCCATTTAAGGTGTGATAAAATACATCGTTAAATTAAACAACAAACCGGGGTTGTTGCTCTGACAACCGGGGATTTCAGACCCTAAGACTGTTGGCCACCCTGTATTTATTGGGGTACAAGCTAAGATAGAATAAATTTGGGGGAGAAACCTAATACAAAGCACATCTGCGAGAAGAGGCCAGCTAACGTAAAAACACACAATACAGCATGGATTGGTAGGATCATGCAGAAGCTCATTCCTAAATGTCATCCTCTGTGTTTATTTCATGGGGGTGGAGAAAGAATTGCGTGCCCATCCACTTTGATTTCTGCAGAAGAGTTCGCCGCCCTTCTGTTCCAGGGTCCCTGAAGTAAACTGATTGCAGTTACCGAGGAATTATTTTGAAATTACAAACGAAAAATTTGTTTCTATTTCAGTCCGTATGTCTACGATCACAACAGCTCAAAAATTGTTTACCTGTTAAACAGTGCTAATACTTGTCAATGTCAGTGGTCATTGTTTATGTCAATTATTAGAGTACTATCACGGGATAACTTATGGGGTGGTACGTAGGCAGTATTTGAGGATTTTGAAAATTTTTCATACGAAGTTTATTGAAAAATGGTCTTAAACTGGCCATTTATTAAAAAATAAAACAAAAATGTTGCACTACATGAATATACATAATTTTGGTGCTTTCTGTTACAGGAACGAGAATTTGAACGTATCCAAGACGGTGTTCGGACGCTGCTCACGTTCTCGATCGCTGAGCCATTTGCGACTCCTGTCGACGTCCATCGGTATCCAGATTACATGATGATCATCGAATATCCAATGTGTTTGTCATTGATTCTGCAACGTCTTGAACGTAGATTCTACAGGTATACACTGACAAATTTTTAGACCACACGCTTGCTATGTCCAGCATCAAGTGAAAATTGAATAGAGAATTTATTTATCATGAATCTATGAAAAAATTAACGATTATCGAGCGAATAGCACTCATTTCTTGTTGAAAGTTTCTAGCAGTGGTTTTAAAGAGATAAGCAAGTGGTCAGCTTCAAAGCAACGTCGGGTAGACAAGCTATAGAGGTTGATGCAGTGACCTCGGCTTATAACTGTCTCGCGAACAGCCACAAATAACTATTTGCACTTAAACTAATTTAATGTGGTCGACACTAGATATTTTCACCGACTCCCACCAAAAACCAAAAAATTTAGACGTCTAAATCTGATTTGTGAATAGCTCACATTTAAGGCTGCATAACGAAATGAAATTAGCGGTGTCGATCTTAGTGGACTAGATAGAATCGTCCTCCTTTTTATTATTCCTACAGGCACATGTATAAAAACCATTACATTGGTGGTAGCGTCTTTAAAGCATTATCCCTTCATTATCGTGATATACAGTCCCACTCACGGACACTTTTTATGTCTATCACGTTGGTCTCTAGGAATGTGGAGAAGTTTTGTTTTGCTGGACCTTGTTATTGTGACCTATGCGAAAAACTTCGAATTATCCAAAAAAGGACTACATCTAAAAGTCATGAGTCGCACCAATTCTACTGAGAATCATGAACAAAATTGCTGCTAACTTTCCACGACACCAAACCGAACGTATGAAAGTAAGAAGGATAACAAAATCTTTCAGGCATGGCCAATGCGCAAATGCAGCGTTCTGGTAAGGCGCCATCGACAATTTTGGAGCAAAATCGACAAATCGGACCATATAAGAGGAAATTCGAGTACTCGAAACAACCAATAATGTTTTCTCTTAAGCACCACAGGAGAGTATTTTTAATTACTGTAATTTATTTTAATTTAATTTCTTGCAGACGAATAGTTCCGGTAACAACTGATGTGAAACAAATTGCAAAAAACGCTGAACGCTACAACATGCCCGAGAGTGATATTGTGCTGACGAGCAAACGAGTGGTCAATATATTGCTATATTTCATCGGGTAAATTAAATTTCAACACATTGCTTATTTGCAGACTTTATTGACTGTTGGCGTCTGGAACATTCGACCGTCAAGTGAAATTCAGAACAATAAATTTTACGACCGCTACTCGCACAAGCTTCGAATAATATTTTTAGCGCGCTTTTTTAAAACTTCGAGCAAATTTCAAATAACTTTTTACAAAAATAGAAATTTTACTGGCAAAGAGCACTTATTTCCGTCGACTATTATAGCCCCATATCTGTAGTAACGTTTTTAAATATATATCTGGCTTTTCCCAAGTGGGGGAGGGGTGATGGGCCTGACAATTTTCTGTGAAATTTGGCAAAAAACGAGCGCCCCAGGCTAAAGCCTCCTGGCAAAGTTTTGCCTCTCTCCGGGAAAAAGCCCTTGCTAAAAATTTTGCTTACCACCGCCCCAGTAAAAACAGCCCAGATGACATAAAAATTTACAAAAATCCCCGTACGAAGTTAAAAATTTTGTTGGTTGTAATATCAATAGAGACGTTTTTCCACTGTTTCTGAGCATATTTATTAACAATTTTTTCGTTTTGAGCGTATTTATTAACAATTTTTTTCGTTTTCGCGGAAAAATACTAAATTTAGAAAATTTTTAAATTTCGAAGCCCACGGTTCAAGCCAGGGGGCCTCCAGCTCACTCCCCCTGTCAAAATTCGGCGCCTCCTCGTTACTTACCAGGGGCCCCGGTTCATTTTCCTTGACAAAATTTTTAGCGAATGGAGAAGCCAGGCTATGGTATTTCATAAAAATCCTTTAACTGCTGCCTGCGGAACCGTTCTGCTGAGTTTGGGTTGGAGAAACTACATCCTATGCGGTTGTGTTGAATGTTTTGACAAGAATAATCATCAGTTCAGGAGACGAACCCTCAAATAAGTCTTATAAAGATAAAAAATCAGTTTAGGAGTTCCAATAGAGCAAATCCCCCAATTTATGTAGTTTTTGGCTTGAAAATTGCTGAAAAGCGTTTCTCCACTGGGATTTGATGCTTTGTTTAAATATATCGTTAAATTTTCCTGCTGAGTGCCGGTTCGAGATATTACGTCCTCTGAATTCGTGCTGAATGTTTTTGCAAGGATAGTCATCGATTCGGGAAACAAATCCATAAATCAGTCTTGCAAAGATAAATTAGTTACGAGTTCTAAGAGAACAAAGCCCGAAATTTACAGTAGTTTGTCGCCGAAAAAATCTCTGAAAAACGTTTCTTCGCTGGAAGTTGATGCTCTGTTCTAACATAGTAACTTTCTAACTAGGGGGGGGGCTGCGTCTCGCGCCACCGTACCTGGCTCAGAAAATACTTTTCAGTCGCGGCTCGCCAAAGCTCGCAGCAGCTCAGCAGATGCAATGGCAAAATTGCGTCAAAATCAGAAGGATGCTACTGCGCATCCAAACGTGAATCGCCCCGGCGACAGAGGTAGCCGCGCGGGAAAGAAAAAGACAGGGTCATTTATCCGAAAACAGATCGAGGTCGTGGGCTATACAAAGCTCACAGACAAAGCCAAACCTACTGAGCGTACTCAGGAGGCAGTAGCCACACCTGGCCCCAGCGGGGTTACAGTAAGCACCGCGGAAAAAGGCGCTGTGAAGCGAAGTAGAGAGGCGACTGGTACGACACCAGATACCTTAAAGGCGCCTCCGGCTAAGAGCTACAAGGAAGTAGCTACGAAAGCTCTGGAACTAGTCATCATTTCAGATGATAACCAAGACAGAACCTTTTTAGAGAGATTGATAAGATCCGAGAGGATCTTATTGAAGCAACTTTCAGTGCTACTAGTGATGATCAGATACATTTTCGAGATTCAGGCGTGTGGAATGGTCATTTACTGGTGACCTGCGCAACTGAAGCCGCGAAAGCTTGGCTAATAAATGCCGTACAGAACGTTAGAGTGAAGGCCGAGGAACCACTTAAGGCGATTCTTCGCTCAGAATTTGAACAGTGTAGGATTTTCTTGGTTGTTCCCAATCCAAGGAACAAAGATTACACTGTAGAAATGATTGTCCGTCGTTTGGCAAATGCCAACAGGAATATAGATTTTTCTGGCTGGTACCCGATTACCGTGTGGTCAGAAGAAAAGTGTCTGAAAATGATCTTTGCTATTCCAAAGACGTGCCGAGAGGCCCTTAAAAGAGAAGTGGGTGATCGACCACATTTTGAGTTGTCGACACTGGAGATCAAGGATGCCTCCAGTCGTCCACCTAAGAAAAACCCGCAACACTGAAATTGGAAATGGAGGTGTTAACGGAAAGCAAAATATATGAACAGAATTATTTAAAGCAATCAAAAATCGCCGTAAATAGCCTACATACGAGTAGTAGCTATGATAGACTAAGAAAGGCACAAAGCTCATGCTTTAGAGCTAAAAGAGGTATAAAAATTAGAAATAGAGGTGATATTATTCAAAGCAGAATTTACAGAAATAAAAATCACAGGGTGCAGGTCTGGTCCGCAGTCCCTCTAAATTGGGTCTATGGGGGTCATGAGTATAAGTTTACATACGAAAGGATCATGCAAATAATGATAACGGTGAGTACTCACTTAGTTTGGACCAATGCGTGCACTTTTGTTTTTGTATGTACACGAAATAATGAAATATATAAGATTATCACAAGAGAAACAGAGGGAAACAGCACTAAAACCAGAATATGGGGACAGTAGCTGTAGAAGAAATCAATATAATACAGATTAATTTACAGCATTGTAAAGCAGCTACTGCCGCTTTAGATAAATGGATCACAGGCCAGAATAATATTATAGCTATGATACAAGAGCCATATCTATACGGAAATAAGGTAACAGGCTTTACAAACAGATCACATGAATTGATTTACAGTACTACAAATACTAGGATACGGGCGTGTGTCGCAGTACCTAGAAACTGGAACTATGGGGGTTAAATGAGCTAATAAATGAAGACTGCGCTGTAATCAAAGTATTGGTAAGCAACGCAGAAGGTGAAAACAATTTATAGTTTTAGCTAGTATATATATATATGCCTTTTAGCATACAAGAACAACCACCAACGAGCGGAATGCAACATGTAGTAAACTACTGTCAAAACAATAGAATAAAATTAGTAATATCATGTGATGCAAATTCCCATCACATGGTATGGGGTAGTACGAATACAAACCAAAGGGGAGAATCCCTTCTTGAATATCTAATAGCTGAGAACCTAAATGTGGAAAACAGAGGCAATAAGCCTACATTTATGAACAGGGCTAGAAAAGAAGTAATAGATCTAACAATAAGCAACAATCTAGCGTTGGATAATATAAAGAATTGGCAAGTCTCAGATGAAGAATCTCTCTCAGATCACAGATACATAACCTTTGATATAAATATGAATATAATTCAAATAGAAAAACAAGAAATAAATCCCAAATGTGTTAATTACAGACTGTTTAGGGAATTATTATATGGTAAGCTACAACATATAAAGAAATGCTGTGACAAATATAAGGAAAACGTGGACACACAAGTGATTCAAATTGAAACAGCAATTACAGAAGCAGCGAAATTATCACAGGTACCAAAAGCATTAAAGGGCTCACGTACTAGTTGGTGGAATACCAACCTGACAATGCTCAGACGCAAAGTCAGGAAAATGCTTCGCAAGGCCTATCGATTACAAAGTTTGCGAACTTGGACAAAATATTAAGAGATAAGAAATACGTACAATTATGTAATAAGGGATGCTAAAACGACATCTTGGAAGAAATTTACCCAAAAGATAAAGAATGCTCCAGAAAACGCAAGATTGCATAGATTAATGACAAGTCAGCAGAGAGTTCAAATAGGAACGTTAGTAAAACAAGACGGAAGTTACACAAAAAATGATGAAGAAACATTAGAAGTGTTATTAGACTCACATTTTCCAAAATGCATAAAAGAAGATATACAACCAGCTCATGGTAGATTAATGCGATGCAGTAAAGATTTCAGTGACTTCATAGACTCGTTAGTGTCATCCGAAATTGTAAAATGGTCTTTTGACACTTTTATGCCTTTCAAAACCAGTGGACCTGATGGAATATCACCGAAATACCTTCAAGAAGGTAAAAACTTACTGACTCCATTATACCAGGATCTCTACAGAATTAGTCTTAAATCAGGATATATACCAACTCCATGGAGAAAATGCAATGTTATATTCATTCCGAAACCGGGTAAGACAAATTATGCAGAAGTTAAAGCATTCAGACCAATATGCTTAAGTTCCTTCGCATTAAAGGGATTAGAACGAATAATCGACAGATACGTAAGAGATGAAGTTCTGGAAAGACAACCCTTAAATGAAAACCAACACGCATCTCAACCAGGAAAGTCGACAATCAGCACATTACACAGATTGATTAAATTTATAGAATTTTTCAATAATAAGAAACACCTAGCACTAGGAGTCTTCCTAGATATAGGAGGTGCTTTTGACAATATAAGCTTCAAAGCTACTAAAGATGCATTAAAACGCTTCAATGTCAATACATGTATGGCAAAGTGGATAAGTCAATTATTGGAAAACAGAACAATTCTAGCCCGTTTGAGGACAACAGAAGTACAAATTAAAGCAACTAGAGGTTGTCCACAGGGGGGCATATTGTCACCACTGATATGGACTATGGTTGTAGACAACTTAATTGAACAGCTTCAAGGAAAAGGCTTCTTTTGTCAAGTTTACGCAGATGACGTGGCGATAATATGCACTGGATTACAAGAAGTCACAGTGGGAAAAAGAGCAAACAAAGCAATGGAAGTAGTATCTAAATGGTGTACTGCAAATGGAATGAATGTTAACGCGGAAAAAACTAAAATGATCCTTTTTCATAGAAGACACATGATGCCAGATCTCCCGGAGATCAGAATATCCGGACAAGTAATACAGCTCGTACAAAGCATAAAACACTTAGGAGTTCAAATTGACTATAAACTAAACTGGCAAAATCATATAGAATGGACATGCAATAGAGCTATCAAACATTTTATGTGTTTCAGAACTATGATAGGAAAAACATGGGGATTAAGGGCAAATACGATCTTATGGCTATATAAAGTTGTTATTCAACCAAAATTGTTATATGGTTGCGTAATATGGTGGCATAGAGCAATGATTAACAAATCATTAAAACTGCTCAACAGTGTACAACGAATAATACTTGTCAGTGCATCTAGCGCTATGAAGTCAACTCCAACAGCGGCACTGGAGGTAATACATAATATACCACCACTAGATATAGTAATTTTCAAAGAAGCACTATTAAACTATGTAAGACTGAAGAGCTACGGCTTATGGGTAGATGAACCAAAAGAATCAATAGATATAACTAAGGTTGCCAAAGAAAGAATACCAATGATAAATATGCCTATTGACTTGATTGTTAAACAATTTAACAATAAAATTAACTGGCTCACTATAACAGGTAATAACAGAAACACTCACAAAGATGTAGATATAGCATGTTACACAGATGGATCTAAACAAGACATGATATCTACAATGAATAAAGGCACAGGCGCAGGCTTTTACATTGAAAATGAAGCCCACAGACACATATCTCTAGGTAGACTGGCTACAGTCTTTCAAGCAGAAGTGAATGCAATAGATGAAGCAACGAATTACCTTAGGGGTAGAGGAGTCAAACGAAAGAAAATAGTGTTTTACTCAGATAGTCAATCAGCACTAAAAGCAATTAACAATCACTGGATAAATTCAAAAGTGGTACAAGCTTGCATTGGAAATCTAAAACGACTTGCTGAAAATAATGAAGTAATCTTGCAATGGATTAAAGGCCACAGTGGGAATTATGGAAACGATATGGCAGACGAACTAGCTCGTACAGGAGCACAGACTGCTTTAATAGGTGTAGAACCAGCTTTACCAGTCTCATATGGACATCTGAAATACAAAATAGATAACTGGTGCAATGAAGAATTCAAAAACAGATGGGATAGTTGTTTAACATGCAAAAACACAAAGATATTTTTGCCTCAGGTAAACAAAAAGCTAACAAGATACCTAAGCATATCAAATAAAGAAAGAACCAGGTTATTAATACAAATCTTGACAGGACATTGCTTGTTAAACAAGCACCTATTCAGAATAGGTTTGTCAGATACAGATGTATGTCCAGTCTGCAAATTGGAAACAGAGACAGTGGAACACTACTTGCTTAGATGTACCAATTACAATACACAGAGGGTGATAATATATGGAAAGGCAACAATGGATACAGTAGTACCAGATTACAAAAAAATTATAAGGTTTATAAAAGACACAAAAAGATTTGAACAACTCGATGGATAAGTATAGTTAAATATTATATGTCAGCAAAAATACAGATAAGTATTAAAATGCAAATACAAGAAATTTAAAATTGGAAGGGGGCAGTGTAAAAGACCACTATAAGAGTCTACACACCTTTGTCTTTGCCCTCTTACTATTGCTTATTATCTATCTAT